>CM056392.1:15085622-15149022 GCA_029718625.1 Synaphobranchus kaupii | reverse complement strand
TAGCCCCTCATGCATGCCACCAGGGGAGACTGTTCAGGGTGTTGATGTACCAGGCCTCCATTTTGACAAGTTTCTCCTATCATTTATTTCACTGGCTGCAATACGCTAAAATTCCGTATTCATGTTGTGGGCCTCTGATGATGTGCTAGTGTGCTCATGGGGTGAATCGACAACTCGCCATGGGTGTGTTTCAGTTTATTTAAGCAAATTTCTTCTTTGTATTTGTTAACACGCTGAGGAAGTCTGAGTGCCAAAACATTTGTGTTTTAAAAACACATAAAATCTGAGTCTGGTACTTTATATTGGTGTGTTGTCCCTTTCTTCTAGCTATATAGTGTTCAGGGGATTCATCACTCTCTGAATAAGAGTTTATGGGAGTGAAATGTGTTGTTTGCATTTCTTAATGTATAGAATGCACTGCCTCTGGCTCCTAGTCGGTATGGATATCTCTCCATTCACATGTGGGATTCTATAGCTCCACATGACAGTGTCCTTGTTGTTGTACAGATATGCATATACGGAGTCCTTCTCTTGAAACACACCTGTGTTAGCAAGCAGTGATTCATTCTTCCTGGTATGGCTAAAGATTAACCTAACCCTTATGGAATGAAGGTCAAGAGGAATGTGTCAGTCTCTAATGTGCGTCCAGTTACAAAAGGGCTATTTATATTTTGGCAACTTATTCAAACCAGACAGTATTTTTGTTTATTGACATTTATTTACGTGGAGAGGCGGTACGGATCAAACGCTCCTGGCTGACACACACACGCAGACACACGGCGGCTGCCAATACTGCTACATGAGCAGCCGCGTCTTGCCTGTTGAGAGGGAGACGTGCACGCAACAGGGGTCCGGTTGCCCTGGTACAGGCGCCTGCCCGCCCCCCAGTTCTCCTTATGTGACCTGCCCTGAACATCCAGGCGAATCCAGCTACTTTCATCTGATCATACATTTTGGTTGGTGTGTAATGAAAATCAGTGAGGATCTCTAAAAGTGTCTTCATCAGTTTAATGGCATCTGAAGTGTTGAAGTATTTTGGCACAGGATGAATAATTCATCATAATGAATCATTTTGAGCATTCAGCAAACTGCACACAGCTTGTACATGAGATAATGGCATCCATTTTTGTTTTGGTGACAGGTTACAGGTTGTTTAATATTATCAGCCGGTACACTTTGGTTAAGACTTTGCACGCATTTACACAGTTGGCGTACTTCAGTATAAAGCAGTTTTCTAAAAAAAAAAAAACATGCACAACAAGGTCTGTGGATGCTCGTGAGTAACCGTGTCATTATATTTGTAAAGATACAAAGACGCTTTGACCGCCACAAACTTGAGGTTGAGGTCCGTTATAACTGGCAGATGTCAAGGTGAGTTGCAGCGGATATCGACAAAACGAGTGAGTGCTCAGTGAAACTACCTGGATGGATAGATAGCACTCCGCGTATGTAGAAACATATCAAAATTACATTTTTGGAGTACTGCCCCTTTAAGCACAACGTCAAAATGGGACTTTTATTCTTCATGACGTGCATAGCTTTTTATAGCATAATGTGGCTTAAGCAGGTAACTACTTTAGCCTTTTTTTATTTTGCTTATTTCTGTCCTTATAACAGCTGCAGAACTGTACTGTGGCCCTGTCCTCAATGATTATGGCAATGAGTAAACTCAATAGGTTAAATAAGCTTATGTGTGGGTTGGTTGAGGGTATTTTATCGCTGTTTGAGGTTGGATTTCAACACAGCGCTGATTAGGTGTTGGGGAAAAAGTGTGTGGTGGATAAAATCTTTCTCGCTCCCTTCAGGCGGTGGTGGCCTGGCTGGCTGAGTGTGTTGAGGTTGGGTACTTATTAACAGCGTGTTAATGGTTTTTTCCCCAGAGCTCCTCAAACAGCGGGGTCAGGGGCTGGCGAGCAGGTGCTCACATCGCAGTGTGTGGTGACATTCTTTACTCAGTTGCCGACGCGCAAAGCGGGGAAGTTTGTCGTAACAGCATGACCTGCAGGTTAATCCGTTTCAGCGAGTGATTCCGTTTACTCTCTCCTGCGGAGCAGCAGCCCACCTTTTTCCCCGGGATGCGCTTAATCATTTTCCGTGCGGCCGTTTGGGGCCCCGTGTTGGGAAACCCTGGAAACACAAAGTGAAGGAATTCCTTGGACAGAGAGCCGCACTTCCTGGAATTCCTCTTGTCTATTACAGAGATTCCCAAACTTTTAATCTCTGGATCCCCTAAATTGCCAACCCTCTGGTAATATAAATAGCTATTTTACAACAATTACAATAACCCTAAGGATGTATAAAACACAATAAGGCTAATTTTATCTGAAAATCTAAAACATCTAAGTATAATCAAAATAGAAACGTGATTCTTTGTGATTTTTGTCTCCAGGAGCTCATTTCCCAGCTGGGGAACTCTAGGCTTAACCTCCAAAGGGGCCTCCATGTTTTAGCATTGGGAGTAATATTGTGTGTAAAATATCATCCAGTCTGTCTGAAAGTGGCGTGTGTTCTGCGCGTCTAAAAAGGTCTTAAGGCAAAACAATACATCTTATTTTCGTTGGTAGGTTGTGTGGCCTGAATTAAACAGTTTCATTTATGATACATAGACAAAAGGCGTGTGCGCTTCGGTGGAGATTATACAACATTATTATACATTAAACTGTATTCTATAAGTTTACACATTTCTGAGTGGAGCTCATCAGGAGTGATGACGAACCCATAAGGTAGCATCAGTTCCCTATACATTTGAACGATTTTCACAGAGGAAGGTTTACAGGATGACATCATCATAATTTTGAATCTTGAGAATACATTCTGTAAGTGACGTCTTTCAGTTATGAATGGATATGAGCACAATTTATAGTTTGATCATCGTCAGTTTCACCCAACTGATTCTACACGTCCGAGTACAAAGAATGTCCATTAATGCCAGATAGACTTGTGCATTGAAACAACTGTCAGTCAAAGTGGCTGTTTGTGCCTGAGAATAATGCACGTTGTCTTCTGGTGAACAGTAAACAACCTATCCGACACGAAAAGCATCGCAGTGTTGTACTTGGACAATAGGAGTAGCTGGTGAGCATAAGTTTAATTCAGCTCACAAACACAGTAAGGAGCAAGCCCCTTGTGAATTGGAATTGAATATGCCAATTAAGATGCCTTTGGTTTGTTTCCTGAAGACTTTAAGCAGTGCACTGTAGGCTTGGTGTTTATGGATGCATCACATAACAGATCAAAGTTCAGAAATCACCTTACAGAGTGTTTACAGGATTGACAATGATGGTAGAATACTGGGAGCTGTTTACACTGAGGAGCATGTGTTTTTGAGCGTGAGTATCGTACTGTACTCGCATAGGCCAAGGAATTAGGGGATTAAGCATCACAGACAATCCCCTGTAGTACTGACTGGCTGGCTGGCTGACTCACTCACACTTTCCATCCATCCATCTTTCTGAAATCTTCTGCTGTACACGTACAGGTATGGAAATGATCTCTCTGGTAGTGCGGCATACTCTTCTGCAATGTCAAATATAAATGCAGTTTTAATAAATTATTTGAGTCGTCTCAATTAAGAAAAAATGGATTAAGTCGTATAACTCAATTAAAAACACTAAAGAAAATGTTTAAGTTTAGAGTTAAAGACCATAGAGTACTCGTACAGATTCACGCTGTACATGTGCGAGGGTGACAGATTGGGGCAGGGAGAGAGTCCCACGGCAGGGGGAGGAACCCCAAGCCTAATCCGCTCATTATTCCCTGTCCGGCTGGCGTGGGAGGAGTGGCGTCCTGGAACACTTTCACTCTCCCATTCAGGAGCGCCGGCCTGTGTGATTGGCTCCGGCAAGGCCGGGCGCTCCGTAATCCCGTTATCTGATCCCCGGGGATTTAGGCATCTGCGTTTGGGGCTCCCAGGTGACCAGGCAATTAAGACCAGGCCGAGTCCCTGGGCAGAATTTACACGCTTCTTTGCAAGTGTTCTCTATTACAGCAGAACCACAGAGATGTTAACCACGTCATGGGTCTGCTCAAACCGAGTTACGGACTTGAGTGTTGACCCAATGCGTATGAACCACCAGGGTGAATAAAATAAAGGACAGTCATGACATTACTGGTAGAAAAACAAAGAGGAGTTTCACGAATCACAGTGTACATTTGTGACAATATACTCTGTCAGAACAATGCTGACGGTGGTTGGTGAATACCTTAAGGCTCCCTGTGGGCCTTATCAGGAAGCAGTATCCACCAGCCTCCATCAGATGTCTCAACAGGGACTTGGATACTTGAGGCAAATATGGTCCCACCTTTTCTTTAGACACCTCAATACTGCTTGGAGAACATGACGATATAATACAAGCTCGGAAATGTAGGGACCACAAGCGTATGACAATTATTCTGCTTGAGGAAATGCAACGGCTGCAAAAAACCCATCCTTCACCCAGGCCAGTTACTAAGCCGCTATTGTTGCATTGTATGCCCTGATGAAATGGTTAGCATTCCTGCAATATTTCTCAGAATATAGGCCATGAGTGAGTCAGTGAGTCAGTCAGTCTGTGAAGTCAGTCAGATGGATAGATGATGATGATGGACAGATATAGATTGACAAGAACAGTCTTCAGCTGTCACTCATGGGAAGTTCATCTGGAAAAGGGGACACGCCAGTGGCACAGACAGTACATGTTTTGGTGCAGAGCTGATCACTCCAGTGTAGGTTTGACTCTCACCAGATCATTTGTCTGCTAGTGACAAGGCACCCCAGGGAAATAATTGGCCACGTCACTAAGGGAGGGATAGACTGGGGTTGTTCTCTCCCTCTAATCGCCCTCCAGCAAAACATGCTTTAGCTTTGCCTGCAAAACAACGTTATCCTCCAACACGTTATGTTGCCTAGTTAGGATCACAAAAGTGAAAAAAAACAGTTGCTGACTTCACTAGCACCGGAGGAGCCTAGTGCTAGCCTGCACCCTTTGGGTTTGAGGAGGATACGCTAGCATAGGAGGCTATTGCTAGTCTTCACCCTCTGGGATTGAGGTGGATGCGCTCAAAACCATATGCCATTTTCTATGGTCATAAGAGCCATTTTCAGGTATGGAATAAATCGTATGTATTGTGTCCTGAAATGAGTCAATGTTCACGTCATTTTAATATTTACTTTTTTGAATGTGGCAGTGTGTTGACAGATATGCTGGCTTGTGCAGGCATACTACTGTAAGTGGTAAAATGGATTACGCAATAACATTCAAGAATGACTGCTTTGTTACCATGTATGGCATTTTGACGACACCATTGGTTTGTCTGTTTTGTCCTTACAAATAGACCTTCAGTCTACCACTCCTTCTCCATAGTGTTCACCTTGTGGCCTGAGCCTCAGTGATTTCCCAGACACTATCTTATTGTATCAGTGAAATTGAGGAAGTACTATCTACGTGGGTTGCTCTTATCTGATTGAATGTGTGCATAGCAATATGTGTGATGAGGCAGCAGGGCTGGTGTGCTAATCTTCTCTGAAGATTTTTTTTTTTTCCCCTCTCTTTGATTATCTTGCTGATCGTTTTCCAAGTGCATGCTCATGGCTATGAATATATACCCTTCTGCTATAGGCTCACTTTAGTCTGTAAATGGTTCTTTATATCTTTGTACATTGTTATTGGATATGCAGTGCTGTCCATAAATCTTTGGACGATGAAACAATCTTTATTGTTTTGGCTCTGTACTCCAGAACATAGAATTCAAAATAAAACAATGAAAATGAGGTTAAAGTGCAGACTGTCAGCTTTAATTTAAGGGTATTTGCATCCGTATCCAGTGTCGGAATTGCAGCCCTTAAATCAAACCTGACAGTCTGCACTTTGACCTCATATTCATTGTTTCATTTAAGATCCAATGTACTGGAGTACAGAGCCAATGCAACCAAAATTGTGTCACTATCCAAATACTTCCAGACTGCACTGTATGTAGCTAATATCTATATTGGGGAGCCTAAAAGTTACCAATACTTGGATGCATTACACAGCCTCCAGGTGTTAAATCACAGTATGGTTCTGCCTGTGTCCCATGATATAACCTCCAGGTGTTAAATCACAGTATGGTTCTGCCTGTGTCCCATGATATAACCTCCAGGCGTTAAATCACAGTATGGCTCTGCCTCTGTCCCATGATATAACCTCCAGGCATTAAAGGGATATTTCACCTTCGTGTGACATAAGTAATGGTGTGGAGTGTAGGATATCTGATATTTAGATATATATAAGTAAAGTATCCCCCCCCCTTCTCTCTATCTCTGTCGCTCTCTGTCTCTCTCAAACTCACTTACCCCCACCAACATCAAAGATAAGCCAGTCTTTGTCATAAATTACCCCTCCCCCCCCCCCCCCCCCCCCCCCCCCCCCACACCTTAACCCAATCAGGGCATGGATCCCCTCCCTGTCAAGGTATTTTATGAGTGTACCGCAGAAAAAGAATTTAGTCAGTTTTGGAGTTTGTTTGGAGAAGTTTATACTTTTTGGTTCCTTGTGCGTTTCCTTTTGTTCCTGTTCAACTGGAGGGTAAATAATATTGGCAATTTTTGGCTTATCTCTCTCTTTACTGGTATCTTCTAATTAATGTCTGGTTTAATGTCTTCCCTTTGGTAAATTATAAGTAGTCAGCCTACATTCCTTAGTGAATGTATGATTTCCAGTCATTATTCTAATTGAATGTTTTTCAAATTAAAATAGCTTGTCGAGTCTCTACGTCATCAGGATCATACTGGAATCGTCAAGTTTTTAGCAAGAATAGGGGGGGAGAGTTTTAACAATACCGCTTCCGATTCCGATATGATCCTGATGACGTAGGGACTCGCCAAGCTATTTTTAGTACTAGTAAAATCCATGTCAACATATCTGCGCCTTCGTAATTTTTCAAAAAGATTTCTGCATATTAATTAGCTGGACTCAGTCATTTTTGCACATCCTTTTGTTTTCCCGTATAAGAATTTTGATGAAATCACCATTTTTGAGGACCACTAAAGAAAAATTTAATTTAGTTATAACTCACATTTTTTCTGTTCACTAATGTTTGTGGCACTAACTATAAGAAAAGTAACATTCCAGCACATACCAATTCTTTATTCATCAACATTTTTATATTTAAAAAGTGAAGAAATGCATGTTTTCACCTTTTCACCAAAAATGGCTGAAAACGTTATATAAAACATATTGTTTTTTGAGTATAACTTAATAACCGAATGTCGCTTTTCAAAAATGTTTTCTGTTTTGTGTTCCTTTCATCAAGCTGCTTAATTTGATCTTAATCTAGTAGTACTGATACAACTTCTAAAAATGGTGTGACCTGTCACCTGCCTACTTTTAAAAGAAAAAGAAGATCCGGCAAAAACCTTTGTGATTTTTAACTCAGTGAAGAATCCTTGCGTACGATAAAGTTGACGTCAATTCACCAACTGTAGTAGACTACCATTAGTTGTAGGTTTACGTCATCATAAAACAAAAAATCAAACTACGGCTTGTTGTATTTCTACGCAGTAGCATATCCTAAAATAGTTCCACTATTATAGCTAATTTAAATGTGACAACATCTTATAAGCTCAAAACAAACACGTACCTTTTCACTGTCGTGTTCTCTTTTATCGATGTAGTTAGTGTGTGCTTTAAAACGATTCATTTTGGTGAGGTCCCGAAAATGAATGGGAGTGAATGTGGAGGCTGACAACCGGGACTACCGGGGATGCCATTAACGGTCAGCAGGGACAGCTGCCGTTGCTAGTATTCACGCTATGCAAATATAATGGGGCAGGCTCCACAAAATTACTTATGTCACACAAAGGTGAAATATCCCTTTAAATCACGGTATGGCTCCACCTCTGTCCCATGATATAACCTCCAGGCGTTAACCTATTTTTATACAGTCTATGGTTAAATCACAGTACGGCTCTGCCTCTGTCCCATGATATAACCTCCAGGTGTTAAATCACAGTATGGCTCTGCCTCTGTCCCATGATATAACCTCCAGGTGTTAAATCACAGTATGGCTCTGCCTGTGTCCCATGATATAACCTCCAGGCGTTAAATCACAGTATGGCTCCGCCTCTGTCCCATGATATAACCTCCAGGTGTTAAATCACAGTATGGCTCCGCCTCTGTCCCATGATATAACCTCCAGGCGTTAAATCACAGTATGGCTCTGCCTCTGTCCCATGATATAACCTCCAGGTGTTAAATCACAGTATGTCTATGTCCCGATGATACAGCCTCTATGTATTAAATGATGATATGTCCATCATTATCATATGATCTGTACTGATTCATCAAGGTGTACAGCGTGCACGCTAGCTAGCCTGACAACAAAGAAACAACGAAACTGGTTTAACCAATGGTGTAAAACAATCAAAAGGTTTAAAATGATAAATTACTCTTAATAATTTACCTGTTCAATTGATGAGTTATCAGCCAGAGACAAGCTGAGGTTTAAATCCTGTACTTCGACTTCACCACTTGATACATGTTTTTCAGTTCAATAGTTTATACTCTCCTGTATGTTCAGTTAATTTGGGTGACAAATACAACCACCAAGGAAACCATTCATTGTGCATAACACTGTTTCATAATCATACTTTGTTTTACAAATTATTGTCTGTTCATGCTTATCATTTTGTAAAAAAAATGTAAATAATTTTTCACTATGCATTATGGGTAGCAGATGACAGCCGTTGACATCCATGAAAGCACCCATTAGTCTGTACAACAGGGACAGATTTTTAGGCAGCCTCTGTGAATGCCAGTCTAAATATTTAGCCCATGAGACGCTGCCTAATTTCATCTTTCTTTCCGCTCTACAAATAAATACTTGTGATGTAAAATGGAGTTAAATCCGGCCTCAGCTGAGAATAACAGTGTAAATTTGATGAGACTCATTAAGGAAAGGAAAGCAGCCACACACTTGCCATCCATGAGGAGAGAAGGATTGCCTTTAGTGCTGCTGTTTTTTTTATTTTTTATAAACCTGCGGCCCCAGGAGCGGGGGGGAGCGGAGAATTCTGCGGGAGTGGCAGTGTGCATGTGCAGACCTGTGAAGTGTAATGTATTGTGTTAAAAGGTACAAATCCAGGCAAGACCAGACCAAGAGCCCTGTCCTACTTACATTAAATCGCAGGTGTTGTGCAACACAATGTAAATGAGGTCAGGCAGCACGCTTTTCAAAATGACAATCAAAAAAAACATACTGAAAAGCACAATTGACTTAGCACATTGATTTGAAGTAGATTGGCTTGAAGTATCTCTACGTTTTCAAAGCATTGCTTCAGCTATTCTCATAGCTTGGATTTGGCTAAATCCCAGCACTGGAATGATTCAGGGCTCTGTGCTGTGAAAACATTGTACGCCCGGGGCATGCTGGGATATGATGCAGAAGGGCCGGGTTATCGATGACCTGGGTCAGATGGCGAAGCGGTTTTGGCGTTGGCCACTTCACGCCGCAGAGGAACCTCCATTCGGCATTTCTCGATTATTACTCACTCCCATCGGACCGCAGGGGACTGTTTTCTCTGGAGCACTTGCCAAGGGAATGGAAAGCAAACCTAAAGAAGTCTGAGTATTTAGTATAGGATTAACAGCACAGCATATGGCTGTAATTTTAGAAAAAGTAGTTCTCTCCTTCCATGAAAAATGGGAATAAAACATCTGCTTTCTGAGCAGGGGTGAAACTGCAGAGGCCTGTCGGCAGAAATCATCAACTAGTGTGCAAAATAAACAGGTTCAAGTAAAGTACTGTGTTTTTTTTTTTTTGGCTATCGGCATTCCTGCATCTGACTTTTTCTTTTAGTAGCGGACAGAATAGCAGAAACATGAGGGACATTTTTGCAATTCTTCACTTTCAGGAGCCAGCTTTCTTTAATTGGAGACTGAATCTTGAGGCAGAATGCTGAAGCCATTATTAATAACTCAGACAGGAATCCTGTGGGTGATTCAGTCATAATGGCCGCTGCTGGCCACGTGCCCTGGCAGGCTGTCAATACTGCAAGTGAAAATGACACAAAAAAAGAGCCTGCCTGGTTGGCGTGGTGTGATTCTTCCCTGTAGAAGAAAGCATCCCATCTCTATCCTGCTGTGCGCTTTCTGACTGTGTCGATATGGTTTACTCCTGTACAAAGGGTGTGTTAAAGGTGAACCTCTGACTGAGCTTGCAACAAACTGCAACTACAACACACAGAATTCCCTGAAGGAGTCTAGCAGTCCAAGTTGGGCAGGTTTCTCCTTGTTGACAGCCACAATGCCTGTTCCTGGCCAGGAGCACTGTGATGTGTACAGAGGTATAGAGGGTTCTCATACTCAGTGTTGGGGGACCAGTATGCTGGTTTTTGTCAAAGTCGATCTCTTGATCAGTTATGGTTCTTGAAGACATGCATTTTAGTTCTTAAATTCTTCCTTTAACTAATTTTAACTCCAAGGGTGCTTTGGCTCATTGCCATTTGCTTTATTTCTGAACTCCATATTTTCCACAGATGCTTTAGTGTCAGTGGCAAGGTGACCCCTCTAATTTCACCTGAGTTTATAACTGAATTCATTTTAAAACATTTAATCTCTCTAAAGTACCCATTTGCCATATAGCCATTTAACATAAAATTAAAGCATTAGTTGAAAGTCGTGGGATGTGAATTTGGACCTCTTATTCTTCAGAGAATATAAAGCTATTTCTGGCATGCCATCTCACAGTAGACATTAAAAGGGTTTTTTAAAATAGCAATTAACACACACTCATTACACACACACAGGTGTTAACAACTGTGAATGGAAGGAAAACCAACCTATACAGGGGGTCCCCAGGACCAAGTTGGGGAACCCCTGGCAGAGAAGTTAGCGCAAGTGATGGGAGATGTAGGGTGCTATGCCTGAAAGCCTGAGCAAAGCCAGTGGGGCCTTCTACTCAGGTGAAAGCTGCAGGTTTGGTTTCTAAGGTAGGGACCTGCAGTCTGTGCCCTTGAGCAAGACATCTAATTTAGCCTGAACTGCTTCCGGAAACATCCAACTGTTTCGATTTGAGTCTGTACTGCGGGTTCTCTGGGCTCTCTGTCTGAACTGCATGAAGTCACAGATTCTTCATTAGAACTTCCTAATGCCATGGATTCTCCGTTTCAACGTTTGCATTTTCATATTTCAATATGAATTACAGCTCAGGAGCTCAGCGGAATAATCTTGTGGAGATGATCCCGTTACATCATCGAGGTGACAGAGCTCGTCGCATTGTCCCAGAGATGCAGCGTGCAACGTCCCGTGCGCTTTGTTTTTGGGTTTTTTTTTTTTGTGCGTGTGCCAAAAACGCAGAGAACCACGGGGGTGGAGTGTCTCTAACCTCTATTTTGGCGCACTTTTATTACCGACCTTCAATGACCCGCCGACAAATCTGCCTGCAGATGATACCGGAAACCTACTGCACTTCGTCCAAGAGTGCTTCCTGATTCCTGCTGGGATTTGGCCTAAGTGTCTTACTGTTCACTTTTATTTCTGTTATGCTGAATGCGCACGCTTCCCCCCCCCCTTCCTTGAGTGGTGTTCTCCTTTCTGTGTCCTTAAATGGAACGGGCCGGAGCCCGAAAACACTGCTCAGATTTATGGAGCGACTGACTGCCCCGAGACCTCAGCCTCTGCGGGTTGTGAGCGAGCGCCCTGCTAGCAGGCGCCGGGGCGCGTGTGTGCTAGCATTAGCGGCGGCGCACCAGCCCTGCTGCCTCAGCCCACAGATTGTTATTGTCAGTCTTGCGCACACCCTGAGATGGATACGCTGTGATGTCTGCAGCGACGTCTCGGCCTGCTCAGATTATTCTGTTCTGATAACGGCCCGGGTTGGTTGGCCCTTCCCGAGGTGCTGTGTGAGGGGATTAGGGCTCATAGCAGCGTTGTCCCTGTTTCCGGTCTCCCTGCCCTTCTCCCTGCTCTTAGTACCCTGTCACCAGACACTGCTGTCCTTTTTAGGGATATGTTTTTTCCTGGTTTTTCCCTGATTAATGAGGAAATGCTTATTCTCAGACCATAAATGTCTCAACCAGAGGTAGAGGGACTTGGGTACACTGCAAAAAACCAAACAAGTATTTTAATCTTATATTTAGACTTTAGAATCTTATTTCTGTTACTTTTTTGCTAAATAAGACAAACTATCTGCCAGTGGGGTAAGATAATTTCACTTGTCAAGCAAAAAGTAACTTAAAACAAGCTAATATTTTCCACTTTTTTTAAGTCTCATTACAAGACTAAAACACTTGTTAAGACAGACTTTTTTGCAGTGTATTTCATAAGCACAAACACGTCAAGAGCTTTTGAAAGCTAACTCATTAGAGAATGTTTAGCAATAAAGCCAAATACTAGTGGCCCCAGATATTTTTATGGCCTGAAAATCTTACTTCCTGATTAATTAAATTCACATCCCAGCCCCTCCCATCCTCATGCACACAGACACATACGTATATATATATGTGTGCACATACACGTACAAGCTCACGCTGTCATGGTTATTGCTGCCTCTGCTATTCCTCTGAATAAGCATGTCCTCATACTGCATTCTTGGTTTGTCATAATAGAGAACACAGCAAGTCCGTTTAGAGATTTAGCAAATATAGGGTTAGATAGGTTCTTTCTTTTTCTACCTATCAGTTTCTCCTTCTTTGTTTTGGCTGCCTAGTATCATTTGGTTTTAAACTCTTTTTCGCTACAGAGTTTAAAGATACAGGTTCGCAAATTTCTTTCTTTCCTTTTCCCGTTTTCTTCGGGTCTTTATTTTTTTCCCGTTCTATTTACCTCTTGTCTACGCCTACTAGTTAGTGCGTGAGGTTTCTTTTTGGTTGGTTTATTATTCTCGCTGTTTATTCGAGATTCGCCTCCTTTTGAGGTTGGTTATTATTTTTGCTTATGCCAGGGAGGTTTTGTTCCCGACCTTTTGTTTCCGTTTCTGTGGCGAGTTTGTATTTAACTCGCTTTCTGATTCCCTGTCAGTCGCATTTGATTCTCCGAACCTAAAAACTCCAATGATTACACACGCATCTGCACAAACGCATTCATACCTGCCCATGCAGGTATTATTGAGCACTGGGTTGAGCGCTGGGTTGTACAAGAATGTCTCTGCTGTGTTTGATTGAGTGCTGGGTTGTACAGTAACACCACTGCTGTGGTTTCAATGCCTAATTTTTTCCAGGACTGGAAAAATCAGAATTTATGCCTCTCTAGATCCATTATCTCCCCCTGAAAGGTTTTGCCCTGGCTACACTTGGAAGGATCAATTACACTTGGGTTAATACAGTCCTAAAGATTATTTTTCAGCAGAGGGACAAACAGGGTCAGTATCGAAGGCTTAGCCCTGGGCTTTTGCTGCTTTGTGTGTGAGTCTGTACATGAAAAGGTCTGCCCTGGTTTTATTGCCCCACTATGTTAAGTACCCTGGCATAGAGGGACTATTGTGCATTTTCCCTTCCTTATCTGTTTTACATTCTGCTCCAAAAGCCTGATATCGTCCACAGATTTGAAAAGATAGAATTCAGTTATTTCACTCAAAAAAGCCTTTTGTATTCTACAATGAATCACGTTACACAGCATGCATGGTAAGTTAACCTCTTTAGCTTAGCCACTGTTTTTATTTCTGACTGAGATACAGGTTGTCATAAAGTAAATAGGCCAGTTTATTCTGCTTTTCCAACTGCCACCAACACGTAGTGCCTCAGTGTTCACTGTGTGTGTGTGTGTGTGTGTGTGTGTGTGTGTGTGTGTGTGTGTGTGTGTGTGTGTGTGTGTGTGTGTGTGTGTGTGTGTGTGTGTGTGTGTGTGTGTGTGTGTGTGTGTGTGTGCGCGCGTATGTGCACAGTCTGTACAGTGGTGTTTACATTGGCATGGTCATGCGAATGTTCTTCCAACAAGTGCGGGCAACGCTCCTGCGCTCTTAACTGCTGCTGTGTAGAATATTCCGTACATATTGAAGGTATTCCTACCATTAGCGTTTTACATCATAAGTGAAGCTAAACACGATGGAGAAGCATAGTCCAATGGTTCAATGCCAGAAAAAATCGTCATTTGTCATGTTCTGTCTTACCCTGATTGGTGTGACCCAGGTGTAACGTGCCAAAACAAAATCTTTCATCTGTATCTACAAAATATCATTGGAAGTGATGATGTCATTGGGATATGACTCCTCTTATCATTTACTAAATGCCTTTTAAATTGGAGACCACTGTGTTAATGGTGACCAATCTATCTATGTGAAGTCACAATCGCACTTTTTAAGGCACAACTAAGGGTTTGAAGACTTGTTCTAATTTCATCTTCTGTAATCTGCAGCCTCTGCTGAATTTTCTAAATCCATTCACTACAATAGGGGGGAAAAGGCAGGAATTATACCCAGATGACATTATTGTTTTAGGGTGGGGCTCTGTACATACATTTTCTTTGTTGTGAGCTGAAGTATTACAAGTGACACATTAAAAAGGAGAGAGATAAATAATTATTTTAAATTGAGGACCGGCATATAAAATAAGGGTTTTTGGCTGGAGGTGCCCTTTATGTGAAGCTCTTTTCCCCAAAATAATTTTGCCAGTGCTGAAGAAACTGTATGTGATAATTACTTCAGTCACTATCAAACTCTTTAAATAGAAGCGTTGAGTCCTTGTAATAGCATATTACATTATATTAAGTCTGCAGCTGTACTTACAACAGTCACTATAGCAATAATGCAATTAACAGGAGTTGATTGTGAAATCTAAGTCATGTGAATGTGTGTGCAGAAGGTCATAGGTTTTAATGGTATGTGGAACTCAGCTGCTGTGCCCTTGGGTGAGATTATGTTGCTTCAGTATATATTCAGCATGATGTATTAACGGTGTAACATGTAAGCTGTCCAACTTGGGCTGCATAGTGTGACGTTATTATTATTTGCTGAATGCGTCTTGGTGCTTTTGTGCGGCCCTGATCCCAGCTACACTGTTAAAGCTTGCTGATGCCAGCCATGATGTCACCAAAACTGATGTCACCAGTGAAACGTGACCCCACCCTGCACCTGCAGCGGACCAATCGGAGCCCCCACGCTCCTCCCGTGCTCTCAGGGTTAATGTGATTACCCCTCAGGCTCCCAGGTTAATCTTATCCTGCACCGGTTTAACTAGTCAAAGTTGACCCCAGTGGATTTGTGTTGTTGATTGCAGATGGGTTTCCACACACACAGACACACACACACACACAGACACTGGTTTTTATAGCCTTCACTCTCTGCAGTATACAGCATTGAGCTAAATATGAACACCATTTGACGTCTTTACTCTTGCCATTTTAATACTGTGAAACATCAGGACGAAAGACGGAAGTAGGAAGGACGGAAGTAGATCTGTGTCTGTTTAAGTTGCTAAGGGACAAGCGGCTAATGCTTTTCGCCTGAGCTGGGGACAGGGAGGCCGGGGGTGGCATCAGAAACGCTGAGATCACTGAATCAAAGAGCACTTCTGGGAGCACAAGGCAGTATGCTGGTATTCACTTTTAGTCCTGTGTGCGGAGGTGCTTGTTCTTATCAGTATATTGGCGCCCATGGAATACATGGATATGTTTTAATTCGATATTTAGAGTTGGATATCTTTGACCAAACACTGAGGGTGAATATATCCATAAACTGTATTATTGTATTAATATATCAATACTTATTAATAACATTAGTAGTTACAGTATATTCTTCAATTGTTTATATGAATCTTGCAATTATAATAATAATCTAATATTAATAGTAATAATTATTACTATTATTATTTTGGATTTTTAGGATTTTTAAGAATTTTTACCGTTACTTGACAGATTAGCTAAGAATCCAATGTGACACATCCTATGGAATAATCCAGAAATTGGATACCGTGAAACAAACATGTGGATGCATGTTTTTTTATGATAGCTTAGCATTTTTTTGGAAATATGAAAATTGTGGCCATACAGTAAACAGCCTTAAGCTGTAAGACGTGTCCTGTACAACGCGACCCATCTGCATCGGGTTACGTAACTGGGTGCCGAGCCTTCGCATTGGCTGCTGGTCACAGAAGTGGGTCAGGGCTGCGTCTGGGCCTCATATGGGCCGCACCAGCCCTCTGGGACGGCGGTCCCACTCTGAGGGATGCGGAGATTTGGGTGATGCGTGCGTTCTCTTTCCTCTAGAAACTGTCTCAGGACAGGGTTATTTTAAGAGGTGCACTCCCTTCCTGACCTCCTGGTGAGTGGGAAGAGGGAGGCCTCTTTGGGTTTGTTGGTTTTGTTTTTGGCCTGTTGTCATGGATACGGAAAGGAGCAGAGACACTGGGAATGAATGCAGTAGATGTGAGCGTGAGCAGTGTCGTTTTTCCAGATGTTATCTCGTCGTTTCAAAAGCCTCTTCCTCTTGGCAGCCCGGAGGTTTCATTCATTAGTTTGTCCACTTGTTTCTGCGGATGACTGGCCCATATCAGGAAAAAAAAAACCTAAATGCGTCCTTGGCCCTCGATAAAGGCCGGGGTTTTTTCTCAGCGGTCTGAAAGTGGGTTGTGCGTTCGGTGAGACTGACTGCACTGCGGGGCACAGTAATCTCTTCTCCTGTCTGCTGCTGTCAGACAGGGCAGCGTAGCGGTATTTACACGTGGATGACATCTGCTCCTGCGAATCCGAGTGTCTACCCAATGAATAATTTACACCAGAGTCTCTCTCGCTTTCTGTCCATCCCTCTCTGTCTGTCTCTCTCTCTCTCTGTCTTTCTTTCTCTCTCTCCCCATGTGATGGGATTCCCTCCTGACTCCTTCGGCTTTGCTTGAGCTTGCCTTGGCAGCCGTATACCAGCCCGGCCTCCATGCAGACAGTCTTTCGCACATCTGGTGCAATCTGTGTGCTTGGCTGAGATAAGCATGCGGCAGCGGCTGTGGAGAGGAGCGTGCCCCTTATGTAATGAGAATCGCCTCTTGTTCGCTGTCTCGCACGCAGTCCAGATCTCTCCCTTCCTCTACCCTGGGGCGTCTGGCTATCCTCTTCCCGCCTGGTCGCTTATCCCGGTCACATCGCCTGTCGTTACTGGCCCCATCGTAATAACTTTATTTATGTAGTGCTTATCAAAACATAGTTACAAAGTGCTTTACAGGATAAAATAAACAATGAAATAAGATCAAATATATTTTTTTAAATACATAAAATACCTAATATAAACCACATTAATTAAAAGCATGCCTAAAACATGAGTTTTTAAAAGTGATTTAAAAGAGGACAGGGGCTTGGCAAGTCTGATCTCCTCGGACAGGTCATTCCAGAGTCTAGGGCCCCTGACGGTAAAGGCCGGATCACCTTTAGTCTTAAGCCAGTGGGGGAGCGCACTTGCAGGGTGATCAGGACAGTAGAATCGGCGGCCATGTTCCCACGCAGACTGCAGATCCTCCTCTTCTGGCTTCATCTTGGCTCCCCTCTTATCCCCACCCCTTAGCACTATCTTATGCCTTAATTCAGGTTATTATGGTATTTATTGTGTCTGCTAAAGGAATGGCATGTTATGTAAATGAGTGACTGGGTGTAATGAACAATGCATTTTGATTTCTCTTTGCATTCATTATCTTTCAGTTCACGGCACAGTTGTCGACACAAGGGCTGTCAGGCCTGAGAAACAGCTGATTGAGAATGGGGTATTAGTGCAGTTTGAGGATGGGGTATTTGTGCAGTTTGATGATGGGGTATTAGTGCAGTTTGAGGATGGCGTATTAGCGCAGTTTGAGAATGGGGTATTAATATAGTTTGTGAATGGGGTATTAGTGCAGTTTGAGGATGGGGTATTAGTGCAGTTTGAGGATGGGGTATTAGTTCAGTTTGAGGATCGGGTATTAGTTCAATTTGAATTTTCCAGTCCCATCGGGCTGCTGTTGCTTATACAAATACAAGTTGCTAATGCTTTTCACCAGGTTGTACATTGTTAAGACCTCCGTTTTGGTATGGTCTCATAGCCCAATTCGTCTAATGCTGTTATTTACAAATAGCTTGTACACTTAATGAAAAGGAATTAAGGGTGAAAATAGGAAAGAGACACTGATCCCTATGCGAGGAACCTCATTAAACACTCCAGCCCCCTTGCATGTGACAGTAAAGCAGGCCTAATCACTTGCATTTTCCCTGCGTTATTGACTTATCCTCCGGCTGCAGCTGTGACTGGGGGTGTACGTGCGCCTGTGTAATTAGAATTCACACACTGCCTCCCCAGCTTAAGCTGCTAAACCGCAGGCATATTGAACTCCCAGGTGCTCCCGTGTGGCTGGCCTCCTCTCCTCTCCATGTCCGAGGACCCCAACAGGCTGTCTGTGGCGCTGCTGCCAGATTTTTACAAGACCCAGCCCTATTGCGAAGGTCTCTATGGAAACTGCTGCAAGAATGGCCAGAATTGGTTGTTTTTGGGCCCAGGCATGATTCTAGCCTTAAGTATACCAGCCCTGCCTCCATTCAGGGAGGAGGTATTGCAATAGAGATTGTGGACCAAGGAGGAGTGGCGACATTGTTCCCCCCCCCCCCCCCCCCCCCCCCCCCTCCCCCCAGACTGTTGCCTATCCCTACAATCCTGTCGCCCCAGTCTTCTGCCGCCCGACTGGAGGTGACGTGGTTTTTGGCACTGCATTTCAAATGGGGATTAACCTGTTGCTAAATGTTCGAGGACACGCTTTCTCTCCCTGTCTCTCCGCGTTACGTTTTGTCCCTGCTTAACGAATGTCATCGTCTGAGTCCAGGCAGCAGGCCGTGCAGCTTCCTTGTGTTTCGCATTGGCTCCCTCACACGCGCTAGGCTTTTTCATTTTGTGTTCGGTGCTGCTGTTTTTATTTGAACACAGAAGGTGCAACTGTCGTTCTCCGCCGGACCGCAACCCTCTCCCATTAGCGGTTATTGTAATGACCTGCCAACCATCCGTAAAACGACAGCATTCGTGTCACTCCCCGGTCCACACGCTGGCCGTGGTGTGAAGAGTGAACGCGTGGACACGCTGAAGTGTCGTCATGGACACCGCACAGAGGAATGCAATTTTGTGTAATTTGAATGTGAAATAAGGTCATTTTCTTTTTGGACGGTCCCTTGGCTGAGCATATTGTTTCTCCACTGATTCCTGGAGAGCAAGTGGGATAACGGGAACTGAATAAGTCAAACAGGCTGTGGGCCTATAAAATAGGTTTGGATGTCATGGAGACTAGATGGCACATTATGCAAATTTCTATAACAGGGTTTAAACTAATGTAACTGTTTTTGGTTTGAGGCAGCACTAATATTGGTTGTATCTGTGGCAAAACTTGAAATTAAGAAAAGACAACTTTGAACTTCAGGGGAGGAGCAGTTGTGCACCATTACGATGTGCACCATTTGCATGGATAAACAGCATTTCAGCATAACCTGGGCTGCCCAAGCCAGGCTCCTGGCTACAGGAAACTATTCTAAATGCACAGTCAGTGGCTTGTTTTGACTGTATTTGTTTGCTCCTTTCAACTGCCCACATATGTATAGTATAGGAAAAAGACTGAAATGGAAATTGTTCAACAGATTTTTGTCTTTGTTCTTTCTCCTTTTAATTAATGAACTGGTTAGCTGAAAAAAAGTCAGACGTACTGTGTAGTTTCCTCTAGTTTTTGGATTGGGTAGAAATATGGATTATGAAGTGCTGTTTTTGTCAGTTTCCTGTCCAATGGGAAACACTCATGAATTCTGAGCGAATTCTGGTTTTGTTTAAGAGCTCCTGTTACTACCTCACCCATTGGCCTTTCTAACAGTGCAAGCTGTTCAGGCAGCTGCATGGAAATCTTATCAAGGAAAATCACTTATTCACACACGGAGTTACTTAACAGCCGGCTGCTAAGCAGTGTGTGTGTGTCTGTCTGTCTGCGTATGTGTGTGTATGTGTGCATGTGTCTGTCTGCCTGCCTATGTGTGTGTGTTTGTGTGTGTACACACAATGTGTCTGTATTTATGTGTGTGTGTCTGTGAGTGCATGGTTGTTGCGTGCCTGTCCCTGTGACTGTTTTTGTGAGTGTGTGTGTTTGTTCCTGGGTCCCTCCCTGTTGTGGTCAGCCTGACTAGTGTTTAACACTCTGTGGTGTTAATGCCCTCCCCTGAGCTCTCTCAGCAGCAGCTGGGGGCCTCGTGCCTGGGGCCTGCTGCTCTCTCCTCTGCCTGGGCTTAATTCTGAGCCCAAGCTGATCCAAGGTCAGCCGCTCGGCTCCCGGTGGACGTCACAGCTGGCTCTCTGTAACTGATACAGTTGATGAATTGAGAAACACCCATTGCAGGAAAACTCCCACAATGTACATGACCCACTGGGGAACCTCTTTCACTGTGAAAGCCTTTGTGTCCGTATTCCTGACATCATTCTTGAGTCATTCACTGTGACTCAGGCTATTTTTGTCAGTTCATGGCTGTCTTTACTTTACTGGCTAAAATTGTTTCACCCAGCCTCCCGTAGCCACAGTTTCAGAGGACATAGATAAAATAAGACTATATGGGAATTGGTCATAAAAATGTCATCCAAAAAAGTATCATCACTTCAACTACTACCACACTAGTGCTGCATTTTTGTCATATCTTGTGATCTAGCTAGAAGCGCTGAGACACACGCTGATTTAGAAAACTGAATTTCCACTGTCCATACACCTACAAATGTAGAATTTTTATAAAGAATATAAAGGGTAAATTCCTTTCATTATCATGATGTTTCATGCTGTTAACTGATTGTACATAGTCATATATTACCCCCGGGCCAAAATCATGTATAAAAATGTAATTTAGGCTTGTCACGACAAGCTATAAGGTGGCATCTGCTCTCAGATTCACCAGGTTCACTCTATGGCCTTTGGGCTTTGTGGTTACAGTACATTCCTGAATCACCTGCGATTTGACCCAGATTTCAGTCTGTTCAAAGATGGCGGTCGCAACCTTGGGTGTGCTGTGTGATATTGAGTGACAGAACTGCCCGGGGAGGGGTCCTATGGTGCATCCGACATGCCTCGGAGGAGGAGAGGAAGATGGAGCCTGGGAGTGGAGAATGCTGCCCCGCCTATCCTGCCCTTCCCAGACTCAGCCCAGATTCAGGGGCCTGCATCTCTGGCCCTTTAATTTCAGTGCATATCTATCAATACAGTTACCTGAAGGAAGAATAAAGTACTTTGTATTCTTTTTAAATCCATTCTTGTTTTTTGTTTTTTTTATAACATTAGTCAAAATACAGGATATACAGTATATCATTGACATTCTACCAGTACATCTGTTTTCTAACCAAAGGTGTCGGATTTCATGTTTTTTGCTGAGACCTAATTAAGAATCAACAATCCTCCCACAGGTCCAGAGGGTTTTAGAAACTGAAATCCCTTGAAAAGTGAATATATTTTTTAATAAAATGAAAAAATTGTTTTCTGTTTTCTGTGCTGTTGAGCATGCACAGCATTCCAAGCCGTCACTTAAAAGCATGAGATGTGTTTGGCTCCTCAAGACAAGCACTCCCCTTTTGCGTTATATAATTCTGATGAATTTCAGCTGCTGGTTGGGTACAGTGAGAATTCTGTGCTTGCATTTCAGAGAGCGCTCAAAGTTGAGTTTGAAATATAATGATTAATCTGGGTCTTTCTTGCAAAAAATGTGAGTCTGAATTCCAGATCCTCTTCGAAGAAAAGTTGGAAATTGGATTGGATATTCCATGGAATGCTGTAATTGTTGGTGAAATTTTAAGGGGTATGAGAGGGAGCAGGGAACATTGCTCTGAATACATACTTATGTCATGTGACCCGTCCTCTTCTAGGGAACAGGATGTTTTAGCAACAGTCTGTTCCTCTCTGGTCTGAGCTGGGGTAAACAAAAAAAGGCAAGCATTTTTCACACCCTTCACTCTGGCGTCTGCCTCATGCTGTTAGAGGAAAAATTCCCCACTTTTCGAGCTGTCTATAGTTACTTACGTTTATTGTGATGGTAATATATACCAAATATAGCTTGATTCCTTTTCATAAGCTTTAAATGAGATGTTTTTACAATTGTGTCGTGCTTGGCAAAACTAGTTTGATTTGGCATTGTAATATATTTTCCCATGAAGCATTTCACCAACATCACAAAGACAAAGAATGTATAAAGAACTGTGGGAGCTTGAGACATGGGAAACATTGGGACATGGGAAATTGCTTACACTGTCTTTCAAGATCAAGTTTAAACGGTAGGAATGTTGTGTTGATGCACCAAATTCCTTAAGTGATTGGACATACAGTACCAGTCAAACGTTTGGACACACCTGCTCATAGAAGGTTTTTTTCCATTATTTTTACTGTTTTCCACATTTTGGAATAGTAAAGACATCAAAACTATGAGATGACACAAATTAAATTATGCAAAAACCAAAAAAGGGTTAAACAAATTTAAAAAAGTCTTATATTTTAGATTCTTCAAAGTAGCCACCCTTTGCCTTGATAACGGCTTTGCACATTCTTGCCATTCTCTCAAACAACTTCTGTGGTAAACAGGTATTCCACAGGTAAAAAGGTGATGCCATCATGACTGTATAAAAGGATATCAAAAGACTCCTGATATCTTATTTCCAGGTACTCTTAGAAGCGATACTATAACCTCTGCATTTGAATGGATCTCTATGGGAATTGGGGGGTGGGACTAGATTTAGCTTTAAATTACACTGGAACTGTGTGGAACACATGGTTGGCTAAATGGCTCTAAGTCATCAAGGGTCTGACATATAAAACAAGCCTTAAACCATCACTCTGCTGCCAGAAATACAGTAGATATGGATTGATAACTTGAAGGGTTTCTTCTCCTGACTTATTTTTCCATAGAGTTCAATAGGAACATTTGTCAGGAGAAACAACCCTTCAAGTGATCCATCCATATCTACTGCATATCTGGCAGCAGAGTGATGGTTTAAGGCTTGTTTGATATGTCAGACCCTTAGTGGCCCTAGGGCTTTAAGAATCCCCTTGCTGGGCTCCTCCTTCCTCACACGTCACGCCCCATTACAGGAGCAATATGGAAGTACATCGTTAGCTATGGACCAAGTACACGGACGATTATACACATTGTAATATAAAATAGCGATTTAATGGTAAAATCAACGTGTTAAATAAAATAAATTTGACTGTCACGCAATCATTTTGGTGCTACTTTGAATAATTTCCATTGAAAAATACAGCTTCAGTGTGTGTAGGATGGGTGTATGTGAGCGCGCTCTGCTGACGGAGCTGTCAGTACTCAGACGGTTGTTGACAGTTGCTCAGCGCTCACGTAGAGCAGAACGTTAAGTGATTCAAAATCCGCTCAGTGCTCACACTGAGCATTCTCACCATGAGCGCTCAGTTACTTAATGCGCCCACTATAAAGATGTCACCATAGGGTATGGATGGCACTCTACTAGGAATCTGGGAGTGGAACTGGACAACAAACTGCCCTTCTCTGCCAACCTCACGGCTGTGTGTTGGGTATGCAAATTCTTCCTTTACAACATCCAGGGAATCTGTCCCTATCTCACCGCCTACCCAACCCAGCTCTTTGTCCAGGTGATGGTCATCTCCTCTTTGGAGTACTGCAGCTCCCTCCTTGCTGGCCTCCCTGCCTCCACCATCAGACCTCTGCAGCTTGCATTTTCAGCATAACCTGGGCTGCCCAAGCCAGACTCCTGGCTACAGGAAACTACTCTAAATGCACAGTCAATGGCTTGTTTTGACTGTATTTGTTTGCTCCTTTCGACTGCCCGCAGATGTATAGTATAGGAAAAATACTGAAATGGAAATTGTTCAACAGATTTTTGTTTTTGTTCTTTTAATTAATGAACCGGATAATGTTCAGTGCCTTCTTGGTGATCACACTTTTGTATTCCTGAGACTAACGCTGATGTTCTTCATGTCTTTTTTTAAAGATTATTTTATTTTTTACATCTGCTGTGGTTGCAACTTGCAATGTAATGTATAATGTAAAGATAGTGACCAGTAGCAGGGAGTATGTGTGCTATATAATTATATACATTTTTTAATGGCGCTCATTGGATCAATAAACGTCGACGTAATTTTGTGCGACTATACATTACTTTACGAAGAGCTCACGGTCTACTAACTAAGTTTTGTGTTAAGGACACATGGTGCAACCAAATTTAATAGCTCACTAGTTGTAAACTAACTAGCAGCTACTAAGCCTGTAGTGTGAGCTTTATGTTCCAACTTAAGGTAGAACTTACGAATAGCTGGTGCAGCCCTACCCAGTAGTAGGGAGTATGTGTGCTATTTACCCTTGGTATAATGCAGGAACTGGGGGGGGGGGGGGGGGGGGTGACTTGGCAAAGTCATGAGTAATTTGTCAAAATCATAGGAGCAGCTCATCAGGGTATCCCATGTAATGTGCTCTGGGTGTTACAGACTACAGTAAAAATACATTTGAATCCCCAGTGAACAGCTGACTCACAGGCCTGCGGTCTGTCTGCCTATCACACCTGCCCACTGGAGACTCCTCTACAGGGATTCCTAGGGCCAGGCCACACCCACTCCCCCCCCCCCCCCCATGTTCCCCTTTGCGTTCCAGCACGGTCTGCATTGCACAATGGATTATAAATTTAATACAGCCGGGAAAAGGCTCCTTCCTATTATTAATTAGTGAGAGAGCCCAACCCCCCCCCCCCCCAACCGTGGGCTGGCCTCTCTGTCTCTCTCTCTCACTAATTAATCGATAAACGTACTGGTATTTGTTAGTCTCTTGTCTTGAAACAGTCATTCATTGCTACCTGGGAAATAAAATGGAAATTTCTGGATATGCCTGTGGCGGGCTTGAGCTTCAGTAGCGCATGTCCTGCTCTTGGAAACCAGCGGCGAGAGGGGGCAGTTTTGGGTGGGTCCTCCTGATTTAACCGTGAATTGGTTTCTGTTTCTACTTGAAATTCCTTCAAGAGGAATTAGCACCTTTTATTCAAGTTTATATTTCATCGTCAATGAAATCCTCCTAACTGCCCTTCTTGGACCCTGGGCCCAGAGCAGTCTACTGCGGAGTTATCCTTCAGGTGTGTGTTATGTGTCCATTAATGTCTTGGCACAGCTCATCTGCGAATGTTCTCTGGTCCTTAAATAGAGCTGTGAAAGAGACGAGAGCGTGTTTGGTGACCGTGCCGCCGTGTAACAGTGTAAGGCTGGGTGGACACCGGCCAGCAAACAGTTCGTTTTCATTGTCCCGACCCTGGAGAGATGCCAGCTTCATCACGCTGTTTATAAAGTGCCCTCCGTCCGACGACCCACCGACCGACTGCTGCACTTTCTCTGCGGGGTCCTGTGAGGATTACTATGCCACTACTGTGGGTTCAGCTTCATTGTGTGTGTGACTGTACATCTGTAGATTCTGGTGTGGCGTTGAGTGTCTGAGTAGTCCGACTTCCTGATTTCAGTGGCTTTGAATTTCAGGGCTCTGTTAGTATGAGAATGGTCTTTATTGTGTCTTTTGGCGATGAAACATGATTAGACACCAGAGGTCACTTTAAAAAAAAGATATTACAATGTACAAACAGGCAACGCAAAAACAATGTTATGAGCAGGGTGTGAAATTAACACCCGCCGGCCGCCACCAACCCAAATGCAGGTAAAATTTTAATTGTGGTTGCTAAGATTTTCTACTCTAGCAGCCACTTTGGCAGGCAACCAAGCAGGTTGTGTTATATTGTAAAAGGTGATGTGGTTGATAAAATGTTGAAACTGGCTGGTGATTTTTTTGAAACCACAAGCCACACTGGCCAGTGAGTGAAAAAGTTAATTTCATGCCCCTGGACACGGGACTTGGAGGTTCTAAAGTTTCATATCTGAAAACTATATTAAACTCTTGCATAAATTATAATTGAGGTGATGTTTTATTTAGTTGATTTATTTGACTGACTTGATAATATATTGTGATTTTGCCCGTCCTTGGTTTTGGTTTTGAAGGTAATTAATCAGCCACATTTAAACAGGCATTAATGGAGGACGTTAGCTAAAGCAGTGGCTGGAGATGGGTGAGCTCATTGTGGCTCAGGAAGTGCCCCTCACCTTCAGCACAGACAGCTGCTGCTGTGTCTCACGCAGGATACAGCCTAGCCTCCCCTGTGGGGAATTAGCCACAGGGAAGCCTAGTAAGATAAATTTGTATTGTTCTCTTGGAAGGGTTTGGCCGGTGAAAATGTTTATGGTTTGGAGCAGTTGTGCTCAGTGAAGGCCAAAAGAACGTAAACTCTCGTTCTTTTTCTTCCTTAATCTAAAAGAAAAAAGTGTTCCGAAAGCCATTCCATGAGGCAAGCTGTTAGAACATAGCTGGATTGCCAGGTCATTAACTGCTAGAACAAACCGTGATTCCTTAAAAAGCTGGACACGGAGGAGGGTATTGACTC
This sequence comes from Synaphobranchus kaupii, assembly GCA_029718625.1. Lineage (NCBI taxonomy): Eukaryota > Metazoa > Chordata > Actinopteri > Anguilliformes > Synaphobranchidae > Synaphobranchus > Synaphobranchus kaupii. The sequence goes on along the minus strand of CM056392.1, from coordinate 15,122,676 downwards.
ACACAAGCCTTACATATTTTTTTTATATAAACACTTGCATATGTTTCGTGTTTGGTTTGTATGTTTAAACTTGTGCACGTGGTTCGTTCAAGTGAAACGGGAAATGCAACACGGCAGCGCCGTGCCTAGGTGCTACGAGAGTCCCTCTTGGTTTGTCACCGCCCACTTGCAAAACAGGAAGAGGTGACGCAGCACATGGTAGCATATTTTGAGCCAATTTTTGAGGGACTCCTCTCTGAATCTGTTTGACCGGCACCCGTTTTGCTGAAAGGCAGAAGATGTTGTAAGAAAGAGAGTGAGGATGGGGACCTCGGAGGGGGAAACAATGCTCGCATGTTTCTACGCATCGGCCACATGGGAGCGCATTCCCCCAGCTATTTCTGCATTGGGGGCCGGATGGCACACAAAGGCTGCCCCCTCTCCTTTGTCTGGAGCTGGGAATCTCACAAAGGGGAAGGAAGCAGAACACCGAGGCCTTGGAATGCCATTGTGAGGATGCTGGCCAGAGCCCTGACTGCTCCACTAGACTTCCAGCATCCTGCCAGGAATTTCTTTTTTCCTCGAGACAGGAAAATAGTGAATTTTTTTCCTCAGAAGAGTCAGGATTTTTTTTCCTTTTAAGGCACTTTCCAAGCTTTTCTTTGGAGATGAAAAAAAATGAGAAAGAAATCTAGTGGCTGCAGAAGTGTACGGGGCTGGAGGCTGGAGGGAGGAATGCGGATGGTTTCTCCACCTGGCAGTGCTATTTCAGAGAGTGGAAAAGAACAGCGCATTGTAGTGCCTTGATGTCAGAGCCAACTCACCCCCCCCCCCCCCCCCCCCCCAACAAACACCAGAACCCCGTTTTGTGTATGGCTAACACTGAGTGGGGGAGTGGTTGTGTGCTTGTGGTTCAAGTGAGGGATGACTGTGGGTTTGTGCCGTGTTTGGTAATGGTTTTGTGCTGGTTATGTAATTTAGCTAATTTAGCCTTGGCCGTAGCCCCCGTCCGACTCGGCCAAGTGATTTTGTGAGAGGAAGAGGGATTTTGAGAGAGAGAGAAGAGAGAGAGAGAGAGGAGAGAGAGAGAGAGAGAGAGAGTGATACCCCCATCACCACAATACCCAGATACATCCCAAATGCTTAATCATATCGATCTGTAAGTAAATATTGTGAGTGAGACTCTCGCTACTGAATTTTTAACAGCCTGGAAAGCAGCTGGCTGCCACACGGAGTAATGTTCTGATAGCTTGTCGATAGGCACTCCTGAATTACTGTCTGGCCAGCATATGCATGTGCTCCAACTGCCTAAACTGGGCTCCTCACTGACCCTGAACAACCTTGTGTTTCTTAATGCCCTTAAAGAGGCTTCTCCCCCCTGTCCCAGCTCAGTTGCTGCTGTTGGGCAGCAGGCCCCGCCTCTTCCTATGATGTCACAGGATGGACAGTATTTGAAATTTATGTATTTCATCACCTCTTTTCTGTATGGTTTATGCCTCTGTGCCACCTGCAAGGCAACCTATACCTCCACCATATTGATCGTAGGTTACAGATAGATTTATTTGGGAGGCATTTTGAATTATGTAGTCATAAACATATGTATATTAAGTAGTGGCCTAGTGGCAGTGTTGGGAAACTGCCACATCCTCATCCCCATATTGGGTGGAGCTACAGAGAGTTGTCAATCACTGTCTTGTTATACCAGTATCACAGGGTTGGCCGTGGTCTCTCTGGGGAAGAGCGACAAAAACAATGGCTAATTGTGAATTTTGGATGGAGCGAACAAACCTGATGGCATGCTCATGCTCCCATTGCCAAGGGCACAATACTGGGATGTTAGCATTAGCATTAGCATGGTACACTTGGTAGCAGTGTCTGCCACGGCTAATACAGCAGCTTGGGATTTTAAAGATTGTGATATTACTCTGCACCTACCCTGGCAACACCCAGATCTAGTACAGACTTGCAGCTGTCGAGGGACAAAAGGGAATTAGCAAACCAGCCAACCATTTTAACAAACAAATTATAAATGTAGGCTATATTAAACATGTTTTGTAAATGCAGATTTGCAGAAATTAAGTCAAACCCAGCAACGAGCACTAAAACTGTGATGTACCAGGATGTTCTTCAAACAGGTCGCAGAACTGCTAGAAATTTTGGATTTATATCCGATATCAGTTGCTGGTGTTTAATGGATTAAATTGCAGGGAAAAACTAAAACAAAAAAGAAAATGTGAACAGTCCCACAGAGTAAAGGAATGTGACACGCCTCACACACTGCATCAAATTCATGTCCCTTAGCAGTCTCTGAAACCATGACATGTTTAAGTTTTCCTCGAGACCTTCCGCTGTAGGTGGGGTAGCCCCTAGGCCTTTACTTAACATTTCAGCATTTAGCAGACGCTCTTGTCCGGAGCGACTAGCATGTAACTTTAAAAAAAACAAAAAAAACAGTTTAAAGTTGCGTACACAGTAAGATGTTCAGTGTTAAATCAATTCTTACAGAGTATTTATGGTCCCTATGGGAGTCATACATACTCTGTTATAATTAAATTAACACTGGACATTTTGCTGTGTACCCTTGTTCAAAGGCACAGCACCAGAGCAGTGCCCCAGCTGGGAATCAAACCTGCAACCTCTGAGTTACAGAGCCCAGTTCCTTTGCAGTTATACACTGCCGCCCTCCAACCAGCAACAGACGTAGCATCTCACCCTGCACAATGTAGCATTTGGGACAGAAAACGTGATTGTAATTCAGCCATATATTCCTCGTATGCAATATCATGAAATGCACACACATAGTGTTTTTCATGGATGACTTGTCATAAGGCAGCACAAATCCACGGATACCTGATTTCTAAGGTTCTTGTAGTCTCCAGTGCAGCACGGGACCAGGAATGGGCAGTATTCCACATACATGTATTTGCATAATTTGTCTAAGTAGATGTTGAGCTTGAAGCCTGTGATCGCTACGCCATTATCTCTGACTGGCTTTATGCTGGTGTAAAATCATGGCTTCGCACACGGCGGATAACCAGAGCAATGTTGCTGATAGCCAGGCTGTTCCACTGGTAGGGGCAGCTGAAGCTCAGGCTCCACAGTCTGTCTCCGACCTCTGGGTGCACAGTTTGCATTTCTGTGCTTCGCACAGGTCCTGCAGTCTGCAGCTCTCAGGGATTTGAAGGGCATCACATCAGAAACTATATCAGGAAGCCAATATCGCTGTGTGATTGCTCACACCTGAGACTGACTATATACTGTTTTATCATCACTGAACACTCTAAAACATAATGTGAGGTAATTAACATAATGTATTGCACTTAAGTAGCACCTCACACTTCACCAGTGTGTAGACCCCCAGCTTGTTGATGCATGGCAGACATTTTGGGCCAGAACTCTCGCCACACTTCAGCTAAGGTGGAGAGGGAGGGAATTATTGAGCCAATTAAGCTCTGTGGATGGAAACTTTACCAGGACATCAGGAAGCCCCTACTCCTAGATTGTGGGTGTAGATGCTCACATTGTTGAGTTTGTCATTTCCCTGTAACTGAATAATCCTTATGTTGGGTTGGTGAGTGATGTCATAATTGGGTCGTTCAGTTATAATGGGTGCTAATTCAGGGTGCGGCTGTAACAGTAGGTCCTGTGGAGCCAGTTAGGGGCCAGGAAATCAGAAAAACACTGTAAAGCACGCCCTTTTTGTGTTGTGTCCACAGACTCCACGCGCAGTTGTCTGCAGCACAAGAAAATAAGGTCTGTGCTTGACTGGTAGTTTTATTTATAGTTTACTTGTCAAACGCACATCTTTTATTAGACGTGCAGATTTGATGTAACGTCTGATGCAGCTGCTCGCATCCTCAACACGGGCTTTTTATGAAAATAAAAAGAACTGCGGAGTAGAATGCTTTGATTTGCACTGGCGATGAGTGCCGGAGACCAGAACCTTTCAACATACCTTAGCGGGGCTAAGCGGGTCTGCAGAAGGGCATACGCAGGGGAGAAGAAGTGAAGGTCACCGTCCATTCCGGCTCTAGTTACACCAATGTGAGAGCAGTTTCCCTGCCTCCACACGAGTTTTAAGGGCTTTCCAAAGCAGGGAACCCCAAATTATGTGCCAGAAAGGGACTAGGGAGGGTGACGAGCCATATATCATCCAGTTTACATGAACATTCACATCAGTCAAATTAAGCACTGCACACACAGCAGTCGTGCAGTTGTTTTGACGTAGTTTAAAAAAGCATGGGCAATTCATAATTGAACACATGTTAGGAAGAGTCCCAAAAAATGCATTTGCTCTTGGAGCGGATGAAGAGCTGTAAAAGCTTTGGAAGCACTGATCGAAAGGGTTTGTCAGCACACGATTTAGGAGTGAACCCTTCACCCAAACGTGCTCTCTCAGCCCCCTGGTGGTTGGGTACGCCCCCATTTGCCGGCATCGCTGCTTCCCATACCAGGAAAAGTTTTTGAAGAGGCGCAAGCAGTACTTGCTTTGCTAATAAGTAGTTGTTGATCAGCTATCCACCCCGACCCTATTTATTTTATAAAAAAATTTTGACTTATTTTAATAATTTTGTTTTGTTTCAGTGTTTTGGGCGGTACCGTTTTATGTCTTTGAACAAAGGGCCAATTGAATTTCCCCATGTAGGACAAGAAACTAAGCTGTCTTTATGTTGGAAGTAATTAAACGAGTGTTCAGTGTAAACTGATGACTATTAGCTCTTACTGAATGAAAGTGGCTCTTGGTGGAGGTTGTCAGGAGGAATTGTGTGTGTGTGCAGGGAAAAGACTTCGGCTCTCGGTTCCGTCCATTCGTCTGTAGGCCGCATGGAACGGTGAGCGATGCTGGGTTTTTTTTTTTTCCATCCTGATGAGGACTCAGGAGGGCCGAGCATGTGACTCGCCACCCGGGTATCTCGCTCAACGCCCAGCACCCTTCCCTCGGTCAGGAAACAGCCCTGAGTAAATAGTGTTGATTAACGCTTGTTCATTACTCACGCAATACCTGCCTGTAGGCTGAGTCACCCCCCCCCCCCACACACACCCCACTGAATCCCTCTTCTGTATCCAGGGCAATACAATAATGGACTTACAGAGCTCCTCATAAAGTCCCAAGGAACAACAGTGCAGCAGCCTGCCGTGGCAGTGAAGTACAGATGCCCCCTAGTGGTCAAACTAAATCATGACAAGGACAGTGGGGGGGAAAAAGAAAGTTGCTCCCAGTCAATACTGCAACCAACAACGTGCAGTAGTGTTGCATTTGTAATTTACATTTAGGCATTTATCAGATGTTCTTGCTCTTCTCCAGAGTAACATACTGCTTACATTTTGTTTACTGTACAATCTGGATATTTACTGATGCAATTTAGGTTAAGTACCCAGCTCTGGAGTACAATGGCAGTGCCTCACCTGGGAATAGAATTTACAACCTTTGATTTGTGAGTCCAGTTCCCGAGCCACTATATTATTGTACTCAGCTACCAGTCTAAAAATGTTACAATTTTAAGATGTAACTATCGAATGCTTAAGCTTTGAACCTTTAAATGCTAATGTTTACCCTTCATATTTAGCCTGTTGAATTTGTTTTTCATGCCTCAGACGTTGGGTGGTTGAGACAATCCTGTTTGCACACGTTGCACAGGTTGTGTGCAATTATACTGTTCAAAGTTGTGTGCTGCTTGTAGCCATAACCAACCGACCGGTCTATCAGCATTGCAACTGTAACACAGGCTATATAAACAAGACCAAGAGAACATTGCTGGTGGAAAATCAGTATCACAGTACATGGCAGAAATGGCCTGTGGGCTCGTGTAAACAGGAATGGGTTGGGGGTGAGGGCTGTAAAATACAGTGGAGTTGCTAGTTAAAATGTCTGATTTGCAGAGTCTGTCTGAAGGCAAAAGGCTGAAGGGGAATCCTGTGGCAGCCATGTTGGATGTGCTGATGGGTCAGTGAAAAGAGTCGTAAAAACGGCGTGGCTCCGGCCAGGGGCATGAGAAAGTGCACATCACCAAAACCAATGCAAGAGACAGGAGAAAATTGCATGCTAACAGTATTCATTTAAAATAAAATAATTATCACGTGATGTTTTCATATGAAGGGTTTAAGAACCAATGTTTTGGTGCTCAGGTTTGGTCAGAAAACTTTCATACCGAGGTATACGCAAGGTCTTAAGCATTCACAGAAAACCTTTATACCGAGGTATACGCAAGGTCTTAAGCATTCACAGAAAACCTTTATACCGAGGTATACGCAAGGTCTTAAGCATTCACAGAAAACTTTCATACAGAGGTATACGCAAGGTCTTAAGCATTCACATAAAACCTTTATACCGAGGTATACGCAAGGTCTTAAGCATTCACAGAAAACTTTCATACCGAGGTATACGCAAGGTCTTAAGCATTCACAGAAGTAAATATGATTAGAAACGCTGCAGGAACCAAGGCTCACCTTTCCTTTAAGAGCTTCTGTTACACTGACTGACCGAATGATATCATCAGCAACCTGCCTGTCTCTGGCACATACTGCACTAGAGCTCTCTTTCTCTGTCTATCAAAGAGAGGCTGTCTGTCTCAGGCCAGGTTTCTCTCTCTCTCTCGCTCTCTCCCTCTATCTCTCTCTCCCCCCTCTCTCTATCTCTCTCTCTCTCTTTCTCACTGTTATTTAGTGTATGAAATGGAAAGTAATGTGTCTGACTCGCCTGTGTTACAGGTGAGCTCCTCAGCCAGCCGCGGCCAGAGGGAATGACCGAGATCATCTGCCCAAAGAACGGCTCGGAGCGGGTCAACGTAGCCCTGGTGTACCCCCCCACACCCACTGTGGTCAGCCCCTGCCTAAAATGAGAACCCGCGCCACAGTGCCCTGGCCCCACCCAGCCCCAACCGCCCACCCCTCAGCGCGCCCCCTCACCGCCACCTCTGCCCGCTTTGCCACGTCGCCCAAATCTCTGCACAGCGTCCCCTGCTGGCCTGCCCCGACCCACGAGAGCAGTCAGACAGCCTGAGCAGATGGGTAAGCGCACTGACCAATCATCTTTCAGATACTGCTTGGTTATCAAATAAAGTGCATGGCTTTATTTGATAATTTAGCAGTGCCATGCCGCATACATAGAAACTACCATTGTGGTTATTGTCAATATCATGCAAAAAAACTTCTGAAGAATAGCAAAAACTGTTTTTTTTTTCACTCACCAACATTATGGAATTATGGTTTAGTCACAGGATTAGGATTTGACCTATTGTTCTAGCATTATTGTATATTACTGATTAGCAGTACACTGTCCACTATGTTGCTCCCTGTAAAAATGCTTCTTTACCAAGCTGGGGATGCATTGTGGCTGCCTTATGGTCATTTCATGAGTCGGTAGGTTTGTGTGTCTCAAACTGATGGTGCAAAAAAAAGGTCTTTATTAACAAGCTTTTCCTGTTCTCTGATTCTTTCCACCTCTCTAGGTTAACCTGGCTCGGCTGCTGTTTTAAACTATCACAGGAAACAACAGCTTTCAGAAACCTGTTGGAACAGGAAGCAGTTAACTGTGTTTAGCAGTTCCGCTAACGCAGCGTCATTCGGGCTAGGAGCTCCACGGACACTTGTTTATTTTACCCTGCCGTCACTCTCGCCATCTGCTTCCATCCTCCAGTGTAATGTCCATCCGTCCGTCCACCCCCTGGGGGTGAAGGAAGAGGAGGGGAAGGGGAGGGAGGACTGAGCGGGTCAGCAGGGCTGTATCGCCAGCCAGGATGGGCAAAAAAATACACTTAATAATGTTCAAAAACAAAATGCCTCCCATATAAATGTACCTATAGATTACACAGTAGAATGTTTGGTGTTATATCAACTCAGAGTACATGTGGTTCCTATTGGACTCATATGGTTGAATTGACACTGGGCATTGTGTACAATCAAAGTGCTGCTTTGCAGGTGGCACAAAGTTATAAACCACGTGAAAAAGATAGGAACCTATATTACGTATGAAATACATATATGCAAATGCATATTTCAAATGCATGTAAAATACTTTTCAGATGCATTTGAAACACTGCCCATCCCAGGTTTCCAGTTCAGTGGCCTTTCAGGAGTGGGAGAATGTTGGGGTGTGGACTCAAAAGACATCTTTCATTATCCACAATGCTGCTGGGCCTGTCCGAATGAGAGCCAGTGGCCAGCGGCTGGGAGAAAGTGGGTGGGGCCTCGTCCCCTGGGACATGGGGTGTAAACCAATCAGGCAGCAGCAATGGAACTGTCACCTAGGCAACAGGGGCTGTGTCTCTGCTGTGCCGTACAAGGGAGGGGCTCCAGGGGTCACAGCGTCACAGGACTGAACCATGATAGAGCCCAAAGGTCAAGGAAGGCCATCAGGAATCTGAATTGGCATCTAATGCCTGCATTGGGCCTTGATCTAATCCATGGTCTCATTTAATGGTTGGAAGAGTTCCACAGATATGTGGATTTCTGCATTTCAGAGCTAACAAGTATTGAGATTATACACAAGTGACCATGCACAATAAAGGGAGAAATTACATATTTATGTGACCGACCCACCAAGCCAAGTAGAGTTATTTAATAAGCACTTGGTGTGTGTGGATGGTGAAATTTTGAGTTTCCCCAAAAAATTGCAAAAAAAAAATTCAACTTGCACAAATCTGGTAATCGGTTCCGGTGAGCTCTGAAACACAAAAACGGCCATATTGGTGGTACTCTCTGACCCTGGCTCTCAACATTTCTTGACACACAAAGCACTTGCAGTTTTTCTCTGGAGTTTCTGAGAGTTGGCACTTTAAATGACACACCTCTAAAATCCAGGCTGAGGGCGGAAGTTGAACCCAGTGAAGGACTTGCCACTGTCCTTTTTCCCCTCGGAAATTGTTAACGACTTTGCCCAGCACTGCAAGTCTGCGCTAGCTGGTTCTTTTTTCTACCTAGAATAATCACCAAGGTTCTCCTGTGGAAGGGAAATCAACTGCACTCAAAGTGCTTTGTTAGATTTTCTGAAGTAAAGACAGTGTAAGGTTAGTGCTGGTTTTGTAAAGTTAACAGTTTACCGCTTGTATTTATTTTACTAATAATTACTCAATTGCTCTGAGAAACTTTTAAAAGTAAAAATCTAGGGATGTGCTCTCTAATTAATCAATGGTCAGTTACTTCTGATGAATGAATCATGTAACTGGGGATCATTTGCAGAGCTTGATTCAGGACAACTCAACCAATGACTTCTGACATAACACTGGTAATAACTGGATGGAGCCAATCAGATTGCAGCAACCGAACATCCACAGTCTGTATTTTCCCTTTTCAGAGAGAGAGAGCGCATCTGGTGCAATACTACACTGCCAGTGAAATGTAAATAGTAGGTACATAAATGGTCGATAATACATTATTACGCTCTTTTTGTGAAATACTCTGAAGTTCACTTTTATGTTTTCCCCATTCCGTCCGTGGACTTAGCCACTGACAGCACACGCTACAGTCCTGGGGCCTCATGTATAAAAGGTGCTGTATGCCAGTTTCCTCGCAAATTCCCACAGTCTCAAAAATGTGTGTACGCGTGAGCCATAAAATAATCTTTTTATGAATCCCAAATCAGTGGGGAAAGTGGCCTACGCATCTTTTTTGTGCGTACACACCTTTTATACATGAGGCACCTGGTGTTCAGCCTTGCTTTTCCATACCAGAGGCACTTATCCCCAGAAGAACTGCAATTCAGTATATAGCACCTGTCCCATTTAAGATGTGCACCTTTCTCTTCAGCACACGTGCGAGAAGTCACTTACAGAAAAGATCTCCATACAGAAACACACTTTTATGAATCAATGTGAAGAGGACGGTTGGGGAAATCATACTTTGATACCATAGAGATGCTCTTGAACAGGGGTCCCATCCCTTGGTCCTGGAGAGCTGCAGGTTCTGCTTGTTTTTGGTTTCACCTTAAAATCAGCAACCAGTTCAGGCCCAAGGAAACCAGGTCAGGTGATTTCACCTCTGAAATCAACTGAACTGCTTTAATGGATCAATAAAGTGCTGAGAGACATGGAAACCTTTGCAACCTGCAGCTCTCCAAGGATAAGAGAACTTACCACTCCTGTACACAAAGGAAAACTGAAATGCAATTCAGATGCACAGAATTGTGGAAGGATGTGAAGAAAACTGCTGACAGCAATGGTTCCCTCGCTTACCAAATGCATGGGGGTGTGGTAACCCAGATTGCAGGTAGCATTCTAGCACCACATCAGCCAAAAACAATTAAAATTACAGACTGTAGAATGGATTTGTACATATCAGGGTTCTTGTGTGCCATTTTTTCTTTGTGTGTCAAGAAACCGAGGGCTGGCTAAACTTGGTTTGGTTGAAAAGCTAATAAATTTCTGAAACGGAACAAGAGGCATATAAGCAGAGGAGCAGTATCCGTGCCACATTGGAAATGTGAATTTTTGCTGTGTAGTGTAGCCAAATCTCTGACCAAACTTTAGAAAGCATTCTGTGTGAAGTGTGTGATATGTTTCTCAACCTAAGGGGAAAGCAATGGCTGGTCTTAAAGGTCGTCCAAAAATGTATCTTGGGGGTGCAAACGGACAGAAAGAGGACTGTGAAGAAATATGAAAGAGGGAGAAAGCAACTTTTTGGACATTTTTCTCCCGACAGCGCTCTTCGACCGGTCACTTTCGCGTTTTGCCGCCACCTTCGTTTTCATCGTCTGGAGATGTGGACGTCGTAAAATAATTAAAAGATAGATAACCACAGAACGTATGAAAAAATGTTTAAGAAAAACACAGTTGATACACTTTTTGTATATAATATCTTTATTTTTGTAAAAGGACTCAAGTAGTCATCAGCCTCATTCAGCATTATTTACAGTGCAATGTTCAGCATGGGTTGTAATCAGGGTGAGAATCTGCAGAGCTATATGTGTATATAGCTGGTCAAACCCTCTCACAACATGATCTTGAAAAGCACCAAATCCTAATAAACCGGTATATGACTTTCAGTAGTCTTCTGTACTGCGTTTTTATTTTCCTGAGGAGGAGCAGGTTACATTTCCAAGTGGGGCTCTGTGCAGTTCAGCAGGAATGTGCCTCAATCACTGTGGTAAGATAGCCCTGCTCAACATGTTGATGGAACAGTAAAGTAAAGAGTGTGTATGGGTTTCCTAGCCAAGTGGGAGAAACACTGATTCACTACTGTGTGTAGTGAGATAGAATACACAGAGAAATTTAGTTCAAGGGAAGGTTTTACCAGGAAGAATAGTATATATATGTATATACTACATATATGCAGTGTTTTTCTTCATAGACTAATTTAAAACAAAAAACTTAAATATACTGTAGATCATGGGGAAGATAAGTTTTGCAATGACATGTAATTCAGCAATTAAGGTACAGTAAAAGAAAAGCTGTAATTTGAGATCTTTTGATCAAACATTTGAGTGCCCCTACCTGAGCTCTGAGGAGAGAGTAATGGAGGGAAGTCCTTTACTCTCTCCTCATTAGGTTCAATTTGAGATGGGTTTTGAGCTGGAGAATTCTCAAGATGTAGATGAAGGAAATAGCAGAGTCTTCTATTCAGGTTAACCATTTATTAAGTGTTGACGCCAACGGGAGGTCCATTACCCTACGCAGAGGATTAGGAGTTCCCCGAACAAAAACAAACATTAGTTTGTATAATATCATAACTCCTCCTCTACCTAACTAATACACCAATAATGTGTGGTGACACCCTTTTGTCATATCTTATTTTATCCAATAACAAATTAGGCGAAAAATAAACATGTCATATAACCAGTTCCTACCCTATGCGCTTGGGGGCACTCTTAATCTACCAAATAAAATTGTTTGTGACTTATCCTCATGTGCCTGTAATTTCTCTTATTTTTTTCTTATTTTCCCACTTGTTCGGTCAGCATGATCTATCTTATCCATTGTTATGAGTACAACTCTTGTAAACAATAGAGGGAGACATTCCTGTTTTGATGGGGGATTCTAGATGTCTCCCTAGTTGATAGCATGGAGGACTCCTCCAAGGCCTCTCGCCCCCCCCGACATTTCACTAAACCTTAGACTGTATTTATTTTATTATTTATATGAGGCTTCTGCATTTTTGGTTTTCTTTGGGCCTACACAGCTTCACAAAACAGCTTACTTCCACAGCTCCTACCTGACCCTTACTGGGCGTCTACTGGGCCCCTACCTGGGCTTCTACTGTCCACTACCTGGGCTTCTACTGGGTCCGTTCCTCAGCCCCTACCTGGGATTCTAAATGGGCCCCTACCCGAGCTCCTAAATGGGACCCTACCTAGGCCCTGAGTAGTGTACAGTGTCACCGACATCCTTCACATTCTGCCTTCCTGCCACACAATGCTGGCTAATCCACCATCTTCTGTACACCAGCCATCAGAGTACAATCTCAATGTGATTACATACTTTAAAATAACCCAGTTAAAGATTTTACATTTACCTTATTTAGCAAATGGTCTTATCCAGAATGACTTACATAAATGCATACAAAGAGGTTCAGGCAACAAAGATCTGATGGTACCCGTAATACATTAATGCATAACGTGAATGCATAAACCTATAACAGAGTTAAACGCCATAGTAGCTGTAAGAGAGAGACTGAGAATGTAACGCTTCAAGTAGCAAATGAGTTTGCACAATAACTCACAAATTCAATGCTGAGCTACAGATATGATTGTTCATCTGATAACCGAGAGCTGGTCTATTAACTAGAAGCTTGCAGGTGTATAATGTACATTTGGTCTGAGCACAAACGCATAATCTTGTGTTTGTGTATTAGAAACACAGATGACATTGTATGTTTGTGTATTACAGAGTGCACATGCTGAGCCCAGAGAGTCCTGTAACAACAGTCTCAGAACCAATCGGGCAGAGGAACTGAACATTGTGTCTTTCCAACATTATGTAACATGCTTGTGTTCCCAATGGCCGGCAGCATAGTTAAACCTTCCTGTCTTCTGTTAGGAACATTGGGTCCTTCGCATCACGAGTATCAGATTTTACACCATTATTGATCGGTGCATGTTTTCTGTCTATCCCCCCACACTCTTTTATTCCAAATTTGGAATACTCAGTTGTATTCACCAGCTGCGCTCATTTGAGAGAGACAGGCACGCGTTCTCCTCTGAAACTTACGATCTCAAGCAGCTGCTTCCTTTAACACCACAGTCCACAAGTTCAGCTCCCACAGGCATGAGCCAAGAGCCACTCCATGTGGAGATTTAACAAGCAACTGTGGGCAACTGGTTGACCAGTGGAACTCGTCAGCAATGAGACAGTCATTCTGGCCAACTTAATCCCACCCTCCTTGTGAGGTGCTACAGCTAACTGTATGTTACCCTGCAGGGCACTGGCGCAGTGTTGAATAAACCATTTAAGCAAGTCCTCAATAAAAACTAATCAAATTGCTTCAGCAATAACTCAACACACCATTGCTCGCTACCAGTGATCTACATCCAGCATGTTCTGACCACAGAACTGTGGTTCTCACCTAACAAGATGATAGAAAAACAGTGGTTTATCAGTATTAAGACATAGACCACAAGTGAAGAAACCACAAGCCTCACTAAGACTCGGACATCATCATGTACCATCTTCATGATTATTCTCAGACTGCCAATATATTTCATTATTCATTTCAATAAAACATCCATAATTATTGATAGTTTCTTCTTATATCCCGCATCAGTGCAACGTCACATGACTAAACCTTTGTAAGTAAATTGATTAATCGTGTGTGTACATATTATTATTATTACTATACATACATTATATGTCATTACATTAAATGTTTTTATTGACATCTTCCATTGTGAGTATTAATACTTACTAGCCTACTTCTGCTTGGTTTGTTACGTATTACAAGCAGGTAAATTGTGTGCCTCATAAAATAAAAAATAAACTGCTACAAGCCAAACACCGCCCTCCTGTGGTTTATCCTGGTCATTTATAGAGGAAAAGTAAACTTGTCCTTGGAAAAATGAAATGTGTTCACAGCCCCTTACAACTACAACAGTAAAGATGAACAGCTAGTGTATCCAATACTAATAACAAATGCACTAATATTTTCTTTCATCGAGTGTTTTAGTTTAAAAACGAATTAAAGGGATATTAAATACATACAAATATTGTGTAATTTGACTGCACGCTTCACTAATTTTTAATTAATTTCAGGACAATGAACTTCAGCCTGTTTATCGACAGGAAAGCAAGCCCAATCAGAGCAGGTTTGTTTCAAAGTTTCACAAACCACCAGAAACAAACAAAGGGAACAAACCAGCTGCAGCCATTGAAAAATAAAATTTTATGAATCCATTATATACCTGAAATAAATAAATGAAAATATGTACTTATATACTTTCATTCATGTGGAAGTAATGTTACACAGATTAGAGCACATGACAATTTGAAAACTGACTGGATATTATTTATCTCGAAAATGACAAGAATAATTTCTCTCAACAAATCATAATTCGCAAATGTGACAAATCATCAAATACATTTATTCTTAAAATAAAACGTAGATACATTATACTAAAAATTCTGCATAATTTTGTTCTAACACGGACTACTAGGAAATGATCGACTCGACTACTAACATAAACGCTCGTTTTTCGAGGTGAAGTCTCGCGATACTCGAATTCACCATTTCTGCTCCCAGAATGCTACGGACTTCCTCTTCCCCTCTGCGGCCCGAGAAAGTAAGTAGTGATACAGAAATTATGGCGAGAAGAAGCAGAATAATATCTGGCAAATATCGTACACATCCCCGCACTGAATTGATTATTTGATATAGCAAGTAATGTGTAGCGTTTTGATGAAGATATTCATGTCTGTATGTGTAAATTTGACGTTAGATTGAAATATTTATTTTGCTGTTGGGCTGTGTGATGGCGTGACCGTTTACTTGAATCAAAATGTGCGATCTCCTTCAAACGCCGGACCAGTTTCGCGGAGTGAGTGAAGATCTATCGTAACAGCCCGAATCTACAATGAGAATTGCGTTTAAACAAACCCGATGGTACTTGTATGTTTAGCTAGTAAATTAAGTCGCGTATATGTAGTTTTGAGTGCTTCACGTCCACATCTAAAATGGCAGCAGACCTGTGGTATTAGAGACTACGTTAGTGTATAAGCTTATTTTATCTGCGGCACTGCATCCGTTTTTTTTTTTTTTTTTTACTTTGTTAGACGTTTGATCAACTGTCCCACCTCTGCCCTAATATGTTATTAATGGCTGTTGGCAAGCTTGGTAACTAACGTTAATCTTCGTCCCTTGCAGATTTCTCAAAATGGTCCGCTACTCGCTCGACCCCGAGAACCCGACCAAGTGTGAGTTTTCCATTCCGCACCAGTATGTCGTAAGTTACCGATGATGATGGAGGGATTGGGGTAACTTGTCTGACTTCTGTTTCTCCCATATAGCATGCAAGTCCCGAGGATCAAACCTCCGGGTTCATTTCAAGGTAACGATCTAAGCCTATTTTGTCCCGGACAGTAATTCCGATATCTCTTGTTTCTGTATGCTGGGGAGAGGAAATGGCTTGTATAAAGTTAGCGTAACCGATATTGGTTGTTGTAAACTTGGCTAGCTGCGTAACATGGCTAACTTAAAACATACATTTTCTTAAATGTCAAACGCTTAATGAAATGGTCCTTCACGGAATCCCTGAATAATGAACTTTGAATTAACGTTAACGTTATTTATGTTGAATCATAATGAATCATAATTATGTTGAATCATGCGTAGAATCACGTGTGTGCATGGTATGGCTTGCAATGATGGACAACTTAGGAGACCTTTGGATTGAAATATGACAATAAAACAAATTGTGTTCTGAGCATCTTACCATGCATACATTTGTGGGGGGGGGGGGGGGGGACAGTCCATCTTGAGCAGGAAGGGCATTATTGCTCCTGCTGTAGAGCAGGAGTTTTCAGAATTCAGACTTGGTCCTGGGGCCCCGTGTCTGTAAACATGCTCACGTTCTTGAGTACGTTCTTCCTTAGACTTAAGACTGCAGGTTTGATTCAGTGTTTTGCTTCGTTTGAGAACCCCTGATGTATGTTTAAACTGCCTCTGTAGAACACCCGTGAGACAGCTCAGGCCATCAAAGGCATGCACATCCGTAAGGCCTCCAAGTACCTGAAGGACGTGGTGGTCCAACGCCAGTGTGTCCCCTTCCGTCGCTACAACGGTGGAGTCGGGAGGTGTGCTCAGGTGAGATGACTGATTTAAGTGTTGGGGGTATGTTGTGATGCACTCTTATTAGGACGGGATTTCTGAGGCCACATTTTCTTTTAAACTAGGGCTGGGCGATATACTAGTTTGAATATTTTTGTGAGCGCAATAATGGTCATCGCCACCATGTGGTGTATTGCCTTTCTCTTTCTTTAATAATACTTGATGTGGTAGTAAACATCAGAAATTTAGAGGCAATGTAAAATGCTTCTGGGGTGGGGCACTGATATTAATAAGAGAGCCAATCAGCAAGGACTTGCAGCCTCCATGTGATTGACCAAAGCTCATCGCATGATCACATTGAAGCTGTACGACCTTGCTCCTGATTGGCTGTCTTAGCATCCAAAAGGGCAATTTCACGTTGCCCGTTTGGATGTTTACTACTGCATCAGGTATTAAAGAAAAGACTGATAGAAAGGGTACGCACAACATGGTGGTAAGGACCGTTATCAAAAAATATTTCATAATTATCTAACTAGTATATTGCCCAGCTCTTAAATCCACTTATTAAATGGCACGGGGATTGGTTGGTTGCAGTGATGACAATCTTAGGACACCTTTGGAATAAACCATGAAAAGAACTGTTATAGATCTGAGCAACCAACAAATCAGTGAATGTATCGAGTCATTTTCTTGCTTGGTGCATGTACTATTTAAGAGGTATAAAATAACCAGAGTAAAGACCTGTATGGAAAATTTTATTGCTGGTAAAATGGTTGAAAGTTTCATTGAAATATTTTTTTTAAGACCGTGTGATATTAAATGAGATTGAAGTCGGCACTGTTAAAATGTAGCTGGTTATTGCTTGTAGCTAAAATTGGAATTTAATTTGTAAATGTAATGTGTTCATTTCAGTGTCCCAGTTTAGCTGGAAAATGCAATATTGTTGCCTTGATTCCCCCCCCCCCCCCCCTCAGGCCAAGCAGTGGGACTGGACACAGGGGCGCTGGCCCAAGAAGAGCGCAGAGTTCCTGCTGCACATGCTGAAGAACGCAGAGAGCAATGCTGAGCTCAAGGTGCGCCGTCGCATTTTAACAGGCTGCGCTTATGTAGCGCCTTTCGTCTCAGTGTTTTACAGTAAGGGGGGGTTCACATTTGTTCACTTTCTGATATAAGTTGCCTGCCACACCATTGAGTTATTGAGCCAATTTAACTGGGGGACGATTAGGTGGCAAGATGACAATTGTCAGCACGACTTGTTTTTCTTAATTTCTGTGAGAAAGTCATGCCTTTATGGACTTTTGTAATGTGGTCTTGGGAATACACGTTTAGCCTCCCAAGTTCCATGGACTGACAAAATGGATTCAGCGACCTGCGCGGGCGGTTCTGGACTTTGTTGTACTTTGTGAAAGTTTTTTTGGAACATTACCCAGTCGGTTGCTTTGGGTTCATTTTCATCTTAAACACAAGGCCCCGGTGGTGTGCGCTGTAGATCAGTGGTTGCAATGATGACTTCTTAGGACACCTTTGGATTACCCATGAAAAGACTTTACATGATCTGAGCAACCATTGAGACATTTTGTATGCACCCTGTTTGGCTGAGTGTGAACTAGCTTTCTCAGTTTTATTCTGTGCAACATATGTGCAGTGGTAACTAATTGTGGCAAATATTTAGCCATTTATAAGGCACTCTTATCTAGAGCAGTGTACAAAACTTAGTTTTAATGTACAGTCATTTATACAACTGTTAATCAAGTAATTCAGGTTAAGTACCGTTCTAAATGGTGCAACAGCAGTCTCTCCGAGGAATCAAACTGGCACCCTCTGGGTTAAATATCCGTTACCCTGCCTTACCCGTTGTACCACACTGCTGTCCAGTGAGACTGCAGATTGAAGTAAGCATGTGTCTGGTCTCTCTGGGACGTTTGCACACAGGGTCTCGATGTGGACTCCCTGGTGATCGAGCACATCCAGGTGAACAAGGCCCCCAAAATGCGCAGGCGCACATACCGCGCCCACGGCCGCATTAACCCGTACATGAGCTCCCCCTGCCACATCGAAATGATCCTCACCGAGAAGGAGCAGATCGTCCCCAAGCCAGAGGAGGAGGTGGCTCAGAAGAAAAAGGTACGTCCAAAAGAGTGCTTCTCATTTAACGTGCACGGGTGTGGTTTCACTCAGGGAATACTGATTGTCAGACCCAGCCGGAGACGGACGGTCTTGGGTATGTCATGGGCACACGAGCTTTTGAACCCGGATGACTCGGGAGAGAATCTTCAACAATAAAACCGAATACTAGTGGGCCCCCAGTGACATTTAGGGTCTAAAAATCAGTATTTCTTGATTAATAAGGAAAATTGCATCCCTAAATGAATTTTGGATAATTTTGGGTAGGTTTCATAAATGGGAGGGGAGGAGGGGGGCGGCATTTAAATTTTAATCTCACTTACTATAAACTCTTGGCTGTCAAGCTGTTGAAATGGACACAAGTTTGTGTTTCTGTTAATGTGTGCATTTCTGAAAGGCTTTTGGTTGCAATGATGACTACTTAGGACACCTTTGGATTACCCATGAAAAGACTTTACATGATCTGAGCAACCAGAATGCTTCGGCCTCATTGTGATTTCTGCACTGTATTCCCTGTTGTACCTGTGTCACTATGAAAAACATTTAGTTCATGGCACTTTTCCTGTGTATTTTCAGTGGGAAGTAAGTGTTGCGTACTGTCCAAAGTATGTTACTTTTGTATGGGATGTTGGAAAGCTTTTAATGGGTGTTTTGTTTGTGAGCTGCTTTGATGTTCATTCACACCTAATGTTCAAATGGATAGACTATGAAATTTTCTTGGGAATGACTAAAATATTAATTCATACTTCAATTTTCTGGGAAGGTTTGCCGTTTTCTAAACTGTAAATGGAACAGTATAGGACTGTGGCTGTGCGGTTGAAAATGGTTTTAATTGTGCGACTCTTGTACCCGCAGGTTTCACAGAAGAAGCTGAAGAAGCAGAAGCTCATGGCTCGGGAGTAAACTGTACAGACAATAAACACCCTGTTCTTTCCACGCTAGAATGACTCTGCTGCATGATTTCAAATGGCATCTGTGGTAAACTGATTATTGAGAAGCAGTCTCTGAGGATCTGATGATTTCACAGGAAATTCACTAGATTGGTTCAATCCATGTGTTTCTTATTGTGGTAGTAACCTCAAATACATCAGTCTTTGCAGTTTACTATGGGAGCTTGAGGCAAGGGAAACCAAAATGGCTACATACAATGATCCTTCCTAATCTATATTGTGAATGTATTGACGTGCTAAATTTGGCAGTGGAAACGAACCCACACAGGTTTTTGGAATTAGTGCAGTGAGAATAATGCTGATTGTATTGAACGGCACGCTATTCACGACACACTATCAGGAGTAATTTGTCTTAAGTCTCAGGAACATTGTGCATGGCAGTGCGGTTTTCATACTTTTGGTGCTTGCTTTTATATAAAACAGTAAACGTAAATGGAATAAAAAATTTTCGGTCAGTTTCTGGAAGAGTCTGGATGATCTATTTGTTGGGCAAAATTATTACAGGTGATGTTAATGAGATGGACACCAGTAAGTTAGCTTAGATTTTATCAAGCTGCAGCCCATAAAGCACAGATGCTTTGATATTTCCTCATAAAATGCATATTTATAAGAAAAAATTTGCTTATTTATTGAGCGTCATACATAAATAGTTTTCATATTTTTTACGTGTAAGAGTTGGTGAAAATGCATGATTTAAGCTGGTTTTCATTTTACACTTGAAATATGCTGGATTGTGCAGTAGCTTGTTCTTGCACACAGAATACAGCTCTGATTGACCAGTGTCTAAAGTCACGATAAAGCAAAGGACTACGGGGAATAGGCTACACTTCAGCGAGCGAAGTTTGCTTTGATGCAGACTTGCGTGAAGGCCACATCAAGGGCTCGAAGTGCGCAGTCAAGCACTCCCGCACTTGCAAAATAAGAAATGGGACAGACTAAGCCCCTGGAGGTTCTCGTGGGCACCCGCATTCAAATGCAGAGGTTGTAGTATCGCTTGGAAGAGTACCTGAGAATGAGATAACGAGTTTTTTTATATCCTTTTCTACCCAGTCATGATGGCATCACCTGTTTACCTGTAGAATGTTCCAAAAAGGTGTTTTTTAAACTTCCAGTCTTTTTTTTTTTTTTTACCCCTGTCCCAACTTTTTTGGAAGGTGTTGCAGGCATCAAATTTGGAATTCGCCTATATTTACAAAAATCAATACAGTTGATAAGGTAAAACATTATCTTTTCTTTGTGCTGTTTTCAATTAAATACAGTTCAACTCACAAGTTTACATGCACTTAGGTTGAAGTCATTAAAACTCATTTTTTTACCCCTCCGCAGATTTCATGTTAGCAAACTATAGTGTTGGGAAGTCAGTTAGGACATCTACTTTGTGCATGACAAGTAATTTTTCCAACAATTGTTTACAGATTATTTCACATTTAATTCACTATATCATAATTCCAGTGGGTCAGAAGTTTACATACACTAAGTTGACTGTGCCTTTACATTTTTTATATTTGCTCGCATATCCTTTGCATGCCATGACTTCCTGATGTCTGTGATCCAGCAACATCAAAAGACTCTTGATATCTTATTTTCTGTTACTCTTACAAGCAATACTGTAATGCCTCTGCATTTTAATGGATCTCTATGGGAATTGGGGGGTGGGACTAGATTTAGCTGTAAATTATGCTGGAACAGTATGGAATACATGATTGGTAAAATGGCTGTAAGTCATCAATGGTCCGAGGTATCAAACAAGCCTCAAACCTTCACTATCTCTATTTAAGTCACATGCTGCCAGCTATGCAGTAGATATGGATGGATCGCTTTAAGGGTTGTTTCTCCTGACAAATGACTTACAGCCATTTAGCCAACCATGTGTTTCCATACTGTTCCAGTGTAATGTACTGCAAAATCTAGTCCCAATTCCCATAGAGATCCATTCAAATGCAGAGACGTTATAATATCGCTTGTAAGAGTACCAGGAAATAAGATATCAAGAGCCTTGATGTTGTTGGGTCACAGACATCAGGAAATCATGGCATGCAAAAGATATGCGACCAATTATTAAAAATTTAAAGGCACAGTCAACTTAGTGTATGTAAACTTATGACCCACTGGAATTGTGATAGAGTGAAATTATCTGTCTGTAAATAATTTTTGGAAAAATAAGTACTTGTGTCATACACAAAGTAGATGTCCTAACTGACTTGCCAACAATAGTTTGCTAACATGACATCTGTGGAGGGGTTAAAAATGAGTTTTAATGACTTCAACCTAAGTGTATGTAAACTTCCAACTTCAACTGTATATGTAAAAGAGAATTTACAAATCACTGCTTTTTGCTTTTATGTGCATTTTACATACTGTCCCAACTTTTTTGGAATATTATAAATGGTACAACTGTCTTCCTTCATTTAAGATATTTTCCATGTTTCTGTGATACCCACACCTGGAGTTATAAAGCCATAAATAGAACAGTACCTAAATAGGTGAGAATTGACCAAATTTTGCATCTGTGCGAAGGGGTTAAATGAAGATGAACACCCTCTGTTTGCACTGATTGGTAAATAACCAAATCGTGTTATTAATTTTGTGTCTGTAGTGAGGTGACGGTTGATTGGAGGGATCACATAGCTGGCAGTGAGGTGACATTTGATTGGAGGATTCTCATAGCTGCCAGTGAGGTGATGGGTAAATTGGAATGTTCTCTTAGCTGGCAGTGAGGTGATGGTTCATTGGAGGGTTCTCCTAGCTTGCAGTGAGGTGATGAGTGATTGGAAGGTCATAGCTGGCACTGAAGTGGGTTTTAATTGGTAGGTTCCGTAGCTGGCAGTGAGTTGAGGGTAAATTGGTAGGTTCTCCTAGCTTGCAGTGAGGTGATGAGTGATTGGAAGGTCATAGCTGGCACTGAAGTGGGTTTTAATTGGTAGGTTCCATAGCTGGCAGTGAGTTGAGGGTAAATTGGAATGTTATCATAGCTGGCAGTGAGGTGATGGTTCATTGGAAGGTCATAGCTGGCACTGAAGTGGGTTTTAATTGGTAGGTTCCATAGCTGGCAGTGAGTTGAGGGTAAATTGGAATGTTCTCATAACTGGCAGTGAGGTGATGAGTGATTGGAAGGTCATAGCTGGCACTGAATTGGGTTTAAATTGGTAGGTTCCATAGCTGGCAGTGAGGTGAGGGTAAATTGGAGGGGTCTCATCACTGGGGTCTCTAATGGGCTTGCTGTCTCTAGCCTAGGTTAGATTCGGCAGTTCTGATCCAGAGGAAGCTTTTCATATTGAAACTGGAGAAATGTTTGTGTTAGCACTTGTGCTAACAAGTGTAGGTCTAGGTGTGTGCATGTTTGCGAGATGTTGGTGTAAGCACCAACTGTACCTATGGAATCACTAAATGATTCCTCTGTACCTACCTGGGCTGTGGATTTTTGAGATTGGTCCTGATTAATTATGAAACACTCATTTTCAGACCCTAAATGTATCTAGGAGGTAGTTTTAGGCTTTGTTGCTGATGTGTGTGAATGCTTATGACACCAGTCCTCTGCCACTGGTTAAAAATATTATTTAGGGTCTAAAAAATCAGTACTTCCTGATTAATCACATATAGGAAGCAGTGGAATTGAAGTCAACATGCCATCATAGCGCTGCAGGAGAAATGGTGCTGATCAGACCGGAGGAGTCCTGGAAGTGAACAAAAAAAGTGACCCAGTGTGTTAAAGTGTAGCTAAGAGTGTCTCATATTGGATCTTTCAATAACGTATAAACAGTGGAGACCACTCAACCCCTGTTTCTACTTGCTAGTTTTGGCAGTGCCTTACCTGACCTGAAGAATACTACAAATCATAAATAACTTGGCACCTCAAATACACATAGCCTATAGGTTTACACACTGGTATTTAAAAAAAAGAAAAAGATTTTAGGTTAGGAACTCCAGAATTGAACAGTGATGTGTCGACTGTGATTAACTTTCAAAGTGCTTTCTCCTGTTAGCCTGAGTTTACAGAAAACTCGGACAAAGTATCAGTAACTTGCTTAGGGACATGACACGCACCCTATCTGGTTTTTAATGACATCCCTGATCACAAGGTCATTACCAGGAATAGCCATGGCTTACAGGAGGCTTCAGTGCTGTTTTCACTGTATATTTTGATTAGCCTTCTGGAACTCCCTATTTAAGTCACGTGAAACGGAGTGTTGTTTTCCTGATTGGCTTTGCAGAGGGATATAATTAGGGTGAAAGGGACAACGTGGTCATTGGAAGGTCACCAAGCTCTTCATGTACATCAAATTGAATTTGCACCATGTAGATTGTTTTAAAGGCTTTTAAGGCTAATGAATGATTTCTGTACAGTCATATAAAAATGTATCCCTGCCTGGATTAATATACAGTAGTAGAAAACACTCTGTCTTTAGGATGAGTAGTGTTTCTCAGCTTTATGAACTAAGAGATATTTCAGTAAAGGTCATTTTATTTATTTATATTAATTCTTTTTAAAAAGAGAGCAGACAATCTGCCCTCCTCCCAAAAAAATTATATTCACATTTTGTGCATCTATCCATACCCTTAGTTGGGTTCACCTAGTCTTTTTTCAGCTAGTGTGTGTGTGTGTGTGTGTGTGTGTGTGTGTGTGTGTCTGTCTGTCTGTCTGTCTGTCTGTCTGTCTGTCTGTCTGTGTGTGTGTGTGTGTGTGTCTGTGTCTGTGTGTGTGGGAGAACTGAAAAAAAGCTGATACTGTTGGTCTTGGTGGTACAAGAGTGTGTATTGCTGGAAGCCCAGAGATTTCCATGCCCAGTCATTTCTCACTCCATAGTCTGTTGTTATACTCCTTTGTCCCCACTAGGTGTCTCCAATATACAGGTGATAATAATGAAAAACGCTATTCACTGAGCTCATTCTCCCATGTCTTACATGCATCACGCATGTTCACATGCATCACGCATGTTCACATGCATCACGCATGTTCACAGTGAACCAACGCTGAGTACACTTAAGCATATTAATATGGAAACTTGAGGGAATGGGGAATATCTCTTGGAAATCACCTTTCAGGTTCTCCATAATTTCAGCTATTATTTGTTTGATGTTATCCTGTTTCATTCATATAAAATCAAATAAAATGGCTTTGCTGCCATTTTGGGCCCAATACTGGCAAAAGGTCCCTGCCATTATGTTGGAGGGGACCCACAAAAGTTATTGAGGGAAATTAGCATATCTACAGCTGCTTCAGTTACAACAAAGTGCGTCTTCCGTGTATTGGTTTTTGTCAGCTGGAACCTCAACCCGCCATCTTTGTATTTTTTTTTCATGGCTGGGGTAAAGCAAGAGCATTGGCAGATAAAGTGCAGCATTTATTTTACAGAACAAGACAACTCTGCAATCCAAATAACATCAAAGTGGGATGAGAATGAAAATGTATGTGCATGTTTACATCAAACTCTGAACTCATCAGATATGTGTTGGAATCAGGGTTGGGACAATTCAGAATTTCTGAATTTGCTGAAATTCAATTCAAAGAATTTGATTTGAATTGAAGGACAGGGCAGGAAGCAGAATTTTAATTTGAATGTGAATGTAAATTGAATTGAATGTAAATTGAAGAAATTCAACTGACTCATGAAAAAGTTTTAAGTGAAATGTATTATATATTCTGTGTTTATTATATTGTTTTTATTATTACTTATTATGTAATTTATAAGTTTAGGTTAACTGTCCATGTGAAAACATTTAGTTTATTGCAATCACAAATTAATCCAGGGTTCCTGCACATTTTCACTCATGAAATTAAAGAACTTTTCCTTTACATGTCCATAATATTTTACAGAATTTCCATGGCTCAATTTTAGCTCAATAATTGACGATATGGAAATCAGAGGGGGAAATTCTTTCTCTGTAAGCATTTGCATAGCAACTGTCACTCAGCATCCAGTTGGCTGGTTGGTTACAAAATACACTACAGTATAACCATTAATGTACACTTCTTTACAACACCTTCAGCGTGTTTCTTAAATACACAATTTCCAACAATTTTCCAGGTCTGGAAAACATAATTCCAAATTACATAACTTTCCCAGCTTTTTCATGACTGTGGGGTCCCTGTCATTCATTCAGATTAGTTGCATCTGATCATCATGAGTTCCTCAAATGTTTTGTCAGATAAGTTGCATCGATCTGGCCTGAATATCTTCCCTGCCACACTAAAGATCCGCTCAACAGGGGCAGAGGACACAGGTATGGCAAGGTACTTAAATGCCAGTTGGGTCACGTGTGGGAAGCTTTGGTTTTCTTTCCAGTACCCTAGTGGTAAATCATCATCACATAGGCACGGCAAACCCAAATATGTTGGGACCTCTACTGAGACTTCATCCATGGATGGGGTCTGGGTTCACTGTTCATGAATGAGAAACGCTTGGCACTGATAGCCTACGCTTTTAATATGGCCCAGTATATGGCGAAAGGCATATGGTCGATGTGATTGCATTATGCTCATGAAACACACAACACATTTTCAGTTCACTTATCAAATATCATTATTAATAATGATAATTATCGTCATATCATCATTATGTTTAATTTGTGAATAGAAACAATTCTTATGAATAGACTCAGTTGGAGAGGGCTTTGAGAATACAGGGCAATAGCATTAATATTCAAAATATGAATTTTACAGTCAAGAGGTAGTGTTTCACTAATTTCAATTTATCACCGTTGAGAAGAGTAATATTGACCAGGAGATGTCACTAGAGAGGCAGGTGTCAAATGCTTCATGACACCGACACTTCAACCAACGCAATCACTTCAACTGGTTAATTGCTTCAAAAAACTTTGCTCTGCCCGTCACAACTTTCTTGTATATCAGAACTATTCTCAATTATTTTCACAGTTTACGACTATTTTTCATTATTTGCACATATTCAAGTAATCCAAAACAAGGTCAGAGGCAGCCAACACATTTATCCAGACAGTCCAAGGTCATACACGAAAAAGGCAAGGCAAGTCAATAAATCCAATTCCCAATCCAAGTTTCATAAGCAAGTCAAACAGCCTTGCCTCCCAACAAGAAACCTCTTTATAGACCAAGAAAGGGTTAACATTTAGGCCTCCATTTTCTCCATGCAGGGGTTTCTGGACTGATGCATTCTGCAAAGTATTTTATTTATTTTTTTGTCTGACATCCCATAATATACAAAACATGAGTTGACTGAGAATTTACAATGAAATTCACAATTCAATTCAGAATTTGGCCCAACCCTGGTTGGAATGGAAACCTGTAAAGTGCTAATGAAATGGTTAGACACGTGACCTCCCATACCACTGTACCTTCACAGTTGTCTTCTTTCAGAAACACTGTCTATGTCCTAACGTACCCCAATACGCATTGATTCAGTGTATATTTATAAAGATCTAATTGACAGTTTACAATTTTATGTTGAGCAAAATAAGTGTTCACCATTTATGCCTCTTTTTAACTCCTTCACACAGATTCCTTATGGCCATGGTGACAACGCCAAGATTTGGCTCAACTCAGATATTAATTTCTCCTGCAACCAAACTATGAGTGGAAACAACAAACTCCATGTTTTAGCGTTATTATACACGGTTTGTGACAACTTTATTGTCTGGGACACTCCGCATGAGAAATAAACAACACTTTATAATGCTATTACACTATCTGAAATGCTGATGCGTAATACCTGGCACGCACTGCAAACCTGTCTAATTAATTCCAGTTCATTCTGGTTTCATTGACGATTCTTTTATCCAAAATAGCACATTATTACCTTAGTAACGGTGTTTGCAATGTCTTATTTGATACTTTGAACAATAAATTACAGCCAGGCGTAAAATCATTTCTAGTTTTTTCAGTTTAGTTTTACGCAAACAACTTAGAATGTACATTCGCTCGCCAAGGCGTAATAGTTGTTCTCTGTTATTTTTAGTTTTTACTAATTTACTAACTCGTCAGCAAGACAAGAGAAAATCCTTGCCTGCTTACACGGATTTTGGGAGTGGTTGTGCCATATATTTGATATTGTTATTTTCGTATTTTGAGTGCATTTCACATACTGTAGTGTAAGCGTTCATAGGTGGATCAGTCTTGTTATATGTTTGATTTGCCCTGAAGCTAGAAAATTTGCCAGCGTTTTCCTGATGGTGGAATATTTTATTATCGTACATAATATACACTGTGTGGCGTAGTATCTCCCTGGGCAATACTTGACACTCAGGGAATGGAAAATACTCATTCAGATTTACTGTTCATATGTGGTAGATTCATGTAAAATTGTCCTTGACGTGAGTATGAATGGGTATATGCTTTTATAATGGACACTAAATATTTTATTATTTTTATAACAGGTTTTGGATAGGTGTTTAGACCCATAGATATGTATCTCCCTATACTGATGAAAAGTAATCCCCACTTGAAAATAATGCAAAAGTCAGTTTTATGAGCCAAAACAGCTGATTTGTAGTTAAATATATCATTATTTTATCATTTACAGCAGTGCACAATTTAGCTGTTTTGGATAGATTATCAGACGCTAAGGGACAGCATGGTACATTGCCTATATTTTGCATCATAGATCTGTAGTTACTGTGGACACAGTGTTTATGAAACGTATAGTCTGTTTCACATATGTAGCTCCCAGTATTTAATTGCAAACTAAAGAAAAACTTTTTTTTTTTGCATTTTTTCCAAGATTTCATTGCATTTGTGGCACTTTATTTTGACCTAAATTATGAAAAGTTAGTATTGTAAATGGTACAACTGTCTTGTTTCATGCATGTTCCAAGTCTCTGTGATGCTCATACCTGGAGTTATAAAGCCTTAAATAGAACACCCCCTAAATAGGTGAAAATTTACCAAATTTGGCATCTGCGCAAAGGGGTTAAACCCTTCAAGAGCCCCATGCACACGGTCTGAGAAGGTTCTCTATGGCAGTAAATAAATAACAGCTAACTGTGGGTTTCCGACCCAAATCTTTTTTTTTCAAATAAAGAGTTGCTTGCCATTTCTGTTATTTCCCACAAGGTGGCATCAGTGGAGAATGTAGAACCACAAAGCCAGACTTTCGTACAAAGCTATACAAACCATTAACCATAGTTAAATGATCATTGTACCTACTCCACTCCCACCTCTCTTTCGTATTCTTTAAAAGTAGTTTTGCAGTTTTTATGATAGGCTAATTGCTGTTCTGGGGGGTAGCATAAGTCACTTTTCAGTGGGAACTTGCCACCAATATTTTGCAAGTCAATATTAAAACAAATAGTAAAGGATTTGTCCAGTAAAATGAACTGACAACTGGCAAGCACATGTGAAGGCATAAATTAAAAATAAATGTCGAATCACTGGAATCTGGATTTTACCTTCGGAAAACAAACCAAACAGCGCCATATGCAAAAAAAAAAAAAAAAAAAAAAGGTTAAAATCAATAGCACTGGTACAATGAACCTAAATGCCATAATAATATTTGTCAAAAATTTAAGTGTGATCTAGGCTAGTTCTTACTTCAACATATTACTTTAAAAATAGCAGCGCTCTATTTATTTCCTTTCGATTTATGAAGCTGTAGGCTACACTATTCAACCTACCATTTACATTTCGGGATTTTTAAAATTAAAGCTAATTTAACCATAGCCTAATAAAAATACGGATAGGCTACTCATTTTTACTCGCATAGTTAATTTATGCATTAACACATACTTGTTGCTGTCAAAGCTCTGGCAGTGGAGTTAAAAACCAGGCTGAAGTAGTTTATATCCAGAAAATATGGCTTGCAACGTTAAACACATTGACCAAAAATCCAAAGGTTAAATAAAGACATACGTAAGACAAACCAAAAACTTAAAACTTATTAAATTAGATTATCATATGAGAAGAACAAAAAGAAGGCGTTTTATTGATGAAACAAATGTTAGCGCTTAATAATGCAAAATACTTAAATTAAATACCGAAATAAATGTAGGCTAAAGGAGCATTAATCTAGCGAGTAAGGCTAACGATGCGAACGGCAAAAAAGCTCTTAAAATCATCCACTGGAAATTACTTGAAAGAGTGAACGTGCAACATAATGTTAATTTAAAATTGCCTAAACGTATTTTGCAAAACCGGCGAAGTCCAGCATTGTGGCCTATTTTAAATAGTCGACTTAATATTAAAGACATTGACGTGAAAAATACAATGAAAATGCACAAGCTTTGCTTTATTTTCGGTTATCAACTGTCAATATAACACGCTTCTTCATTGTTAGCAAAACTATTATTTTATAGAACCACCTTTTTCAGAGAGTATCCCTTCGTCTGGATCATAATCGAAGACGTCATTATTTGCGCTCGTTCAATAGACAATAAGTTCATGACCTGTCTTGACTATGGGCTTACGGATCTCGCGGAATAGCCCTCTGGAATTAATTGCTAGTCAAGCTAAATGAATGGGGAAATTCTATGTGTTTTTTTTCACTTGAGAAACGCTTGCAGATGTTCCTTTGCTTAAAAAAATAGATCTCAAATTGACTATATTGATTTTGTACTTTTTTGTATTTAATAGCCGGTCGAAAGGCAACTCTTTTAATGTGCAAATTAAAGCACTGATGGAGAGCCAATAAGAACACACTCCTAAATTCAGTTGGCGCTTGCTGCTGGCACGCTGACGACGTCATAACGGTGTTTATCCAATAGAAACAGAAACACCTCCTCCACTTTCTGAGTGACATTCTCAAAGTTTTGACTTCTGCAGCAAAAGACAGTAGAAAGTGATGAAAATGTTTTATTATCTCGCAGCGCTTCATGTGCTTCGTCAAGAAAGAGTGCTTTTTTATTTATAGATTTAAGCGTTAAACAATACCGTCTACACCTTTGAAGCATTCAGTAATATCAAGTGAAGACGTCGGAAATCCAGTTTAGTAGTACGCTATATGCTTTCTCAAGATATGCAAGGTTGAAGAAAGGAAGAGACTGGAATTATTTGCCTTTAGAGATGGGTATAAACCTTGGTTGTTAATAAATTTTGCTTTAACTTAGTACGGAAGAAAAGCACGAGTATCGTATTATGACGATGCTGTCATATAGCCTATGTGCTGAAATATAGCCTACTCTTGACTTTTATCTCTTTTAAACCAGACTCCGGACATTGGCGTATAGGTTATGCGTTCAGTTTGAGATTTGTAATATAAAGGTTCTTTTCCGGCCAATCTCATCAGGAAAAACCGTCAATTAAAAAATTTAGCCAATCGTTGAATTATTTGGAAGTGGTTAGCGTTACGGATTATTTTCAAGACAGTTTCGATCTTCATTTTTCCTGGTTATGTTAGCGGTGGGGCAGATGGACGGGTCCCGTCAGAGCGCATTCCTCCTCAGTACTCCGCCTTTAGCTGCTCTGCACAGCATGACCGAAATGAAGACCCCACTGTACCCAGCGTATCCCTTGTCCTCCAGCGGACCCGCTTCGTCTACCTCCCCGTCTGCAACCTCCCCAAATCCTGGTGGGATCCCTGTATCTTCCCCGGGGATCAAACCGTCGGCCGGAATATCTTCTTTTGGATTTCACCATCAGTGCGCGATCGCCACCCCCCACGGAATAAACGACATTCTCAGCCGGCCTTCAATCGTCGCCGCGGGGGCAGCCGCGGCCGTGGCTGCGTCCTCCTCTGCTGGAATCTTGTCAGGACTGCCCCGCTTCAGTAGCTTGAGCCCTCCGCCTCCTCCCGGCCTGTATTTCAGCCCCAGTGCCGCGGCGGCCGTGGCAGTGGCTCGCTACCCCAAGCCACTGACAGACCTCCCAGGCAGGACCCCTATATTTTGGCCCGGAGTCATGCAAAGCCCACATTGGAGAGACGCCAGATTCGCTTGCTCGCCCCGTAAGTTTTTTTCCCCTCATTTATATTAGCATATTTCTGTACTTTTTTGTTGACGCACAAACAGGCATTTGCTTTCTTATACTTTTTATGAACTCATATCAGAAAATACGCATAACCTACACCTCGCATTCTACAAATAGAATTCTAAGATTCAAACATCCTTATACAGTAGGTTACTTGAAGGAAAACTTGTCCTGAATGTTAAAGCCACCGTTAGGCTATTGACGTATAAATGGACGAGCTTTACATAGCAATGTGGTTTATGGAGAACTATCACCATTAGGTTAGGCTACTAGTGTGCAAATAACATGTAAATAAAATACATGTAATACGATGTAAAATAACCTGAACGATTTACTAGCCTACTATAGTAATCCGACAGGTTGTCTCAAATTCCCCCGAACATTGAATGTTACTGTTGTTAATGCAACTAACTTGTGATCATTAAATGTTGGGTTGAAAATGTTAATAAAAAGTTGCCTTCTTCACAGACCAGAATTCGGTTTTGCTCGACAAAGATGGAAAGAGGAAACATACGAGACCCACGTTTTCCGGACAGCAGATTTTCGCCCTGGAAAAGACGTTTGAACAGACGAAATATTTAGCGGGACCCGAGAGAGCGCGGCTGGCCTACTCGTTGGGGATGACAGAAAGCCAAGTGAAGGTGAGATTATCTTGTCAAACATTAGATAAGAGAATAAAGATCACACATTACTGAGATTAAACACAAAATCCGCTTGGAACCCAGTTGCCACATCGAGCACATTTTTAGAATGTTTCTTCTGCAAAGAATAACGAGCCTAATTCTTCTTTATTTTGTAACATTTTTTTACGTTGTTGCTGCCGATTTAGACTAGAGCCACGTTTTTAAATTTAGCCTATTTAATCCACACATTTATGTCCTTATATCTATTTTCGTATTTTTTTAAATTAATGGCGAAACTTTGACTAATTTGAACTGTTTACTCTGTACGAGACAAAAATAACACAAAACCTGATATGCTATAGCCTATATTATTGTGCAATAACGATACTGAAATATGATAAGATTGATATGAGCGGTGACATAGCCTAGAGGATTTGCTTTTGTAAAGGATTTAGATTATTTGAAACCCATATTGCAAATGTAACTATAGGTTTTAACATTCTACAATATCACGAAAGGCACGCCTTTATGTAGTTTCATCTGAACTTCAAAATGACCGAATCATTTTCCAAAATTGTATATTATTCTCATCTGTATGATAAACTGAATATGGAGATTGTAAGCTATACTTAAATTGTCCGAGGTCATATGCTTTAATTGTCACCACCTCAACCGTCGCTTGAACCAAACAATGTATACATTTAATTGAGTTTGCCAAAAAGACAAATTAATAGATGTTAATTGTTTATTGTTTGTGCATATATTATAAGTTTTATTTAATTAATAATTGTGTTCATTTAACTGAATTATAGGCCTATTTAGTTCCAACATAAAAAATAGGCTATAGATACAGAATTGCATATTGCAACGTTTTCAGTTAATCATGGACCCAGAATATTTTATTATGGGTTATGAGTTATGACATTGCTGTTATAATAAATTTATTTTCAATTATTGAATGTATTCGTTCCTTATAATCAGTGTCACCGTGTGAGACTTGCTGTGTTATTGTTGCTTGGTGTGTGACGTGAATATGCTTTAGGCCTACCATTTTGTCGGTAATTTTTAACCCTTTAAAAATGTCTCACCGTTTTCGCTTTTTCAGGTTTGGTTTCAAAACAGAAGAACGAAATGGCGGAAAAGGCACGCGGCCGAGATGGCTTCAGCAAAGAAAAAGCAGGATTCGGAGACAGAGCGGCTGAAGGGAGCTTCAGAAAACGAAGACGACGACGACGATTATAACAAGCCATTGGACCCAAACTCGGACGACGAGAAAATAACACAGTTATTGAAGAAACACAAACCAAACTCTTCTCTCCACATCCACACATCAGAAAATGAAAGTTCATAGAAAAAAAGAAGACAGAAGTTTAAATGAATTTTTTAAAGTGAAACCCAGCACTGAACTGCTCTAAAGCAGTGGCCTATTTTCGTCGACATTTTTTAAATTAAGTTTGACTTGCACGAGGAGAAAGGACGCGCGCCAGTTCGGGACGACGGGCACTATTTTTACTGGTTATGTTGGAGCAGCGACCCAAAAGCTGACACTGAAATTTATAAACATTTCCACATTACTACGAGGGTACTTACTTGTAAATAGAAGCGTGAGTTACTAAATAGAAATTATATTACTGTGAATATTTATGTGTAAAATACATTTTTGTATAAAAAGCACCACTGAGTCTCAGTCTCGGTTAACATGTTTTCGGCTTTGTGAATTGCAATGACAACAGGTAGGCTATTGCAGTCTATTTGTCCCTTCTCTTTATTTTCAAACCTACGAATTATGTTGTAGCCTGTCGTGAACTTTTAACTCTGTTTCCGTTAAGAACTTGCTTAGCTTTTTATTTCCAACTCTGCTTCCCCCGACAAATAATGCATTTATTATTATTAATGATGAAAATGCAAAATAACCCTACAACTCGCTCTGACTGAAAAACCTCTGAATTTCAATTGACACATTAACACAATAAAGAGACGAGCCATTTATTTCACATGTATATACAAAGTAAACAGCTGTTTGTTTCTCGATTAAAGTATATTTGTAATATAATGCATAGAGTGTTTGTCTCCCCAATGTTAAGATGTTTGAACTTTTTTTTTGACATTTTCACAATTTACTTAATTTATATAACGTTTAAGTTTGTAACAGTGTTTGAATCTCGCAACAGAGTGTATTGCAGGTTCATATGTATTGCACTTTTATTTAATAAAAAAGTGATAATATCCTTGTTACTCTGGTTGTTGAAACACATTAATTCAGTGTATGCAAAACGAAACATCTCTCATTTAGTTACACATTGGAACGCGTAGGCCTATCCATTTAATTATTGATTAATTCACAGGTGAATACTTTAGCAGTAAATGAATAAAATAACATTCAAAACCAGTTTATAGTGTATGCAAATTTCGTAAGCAAGCAGGCAGCAATAATAAGTTGGAATTGTCACGTTTCGAGCTTGCCTCATTCCGGTGCAATTTAAGGATGTTTTTACGAACGGTTTGTATCATTTATAACGATAAAAAATAGCCTAAAACTGAAATGTGTGGAAATTAGGTGTAACTTTTCACGTTCACTCTTTTTAATTTTTGCTTATTTCTGTTTACTGGAACACATGGAATCAAAAATCAACCTCCTACCAGTAACTCTATTGTAACAGTATATTAGGACCTATTTAAATTAAATTAGTTATTATTGTTAGGCTACATATAAACCAACCACAAGAACAATAACAACAACAACAACAGTAATAATAATAATACTTTTATTTGTACAGTGCACATACGTGCATCTCAGGTGTATATTTTCTAATCATGTCCCTTATTTTACAATTGTAGGCTACTTCAAGTTTCTCCACAAAACAATAAAAAATAGCCCATAGAGTTGTCACAAATCCCTTGCATCGCCACCGTAGTCAAATATTGGATGTTCTTAGTAATAGCAGTATGAATAGGTGGCGAATAGTTTGCGAGGTTCGAAAGAATTATTCGCGGGCTCTGGTAAAGAAACAGGCTGATAGCGAACATTTCAAAGGTCGCAGATAAAATATGTTCTGAAAAGCTCATAATAAATTTATATTGCGAGGAACATAGAAATTCACTCCGCAGTGTCTACAGATTCGCATGATTACATCAGCGTGTTCTTTCAAAATTGGAAATCACTCAACCGTCCCGCACTCAACTAGTAAATATTTAATTTATCAGATGTGAATTTAAAAGATGCAATAGTCACCCAGTACTTTTGGAATGCATCAGCAGTCAGAAATCATCTGATTTGAGAATCATTTAAAGTGTAGGCCTAGTAACACACCCACTATTATCACAATCAGGTAATTTATTTAAACATAAGAATAGAATGAATAGCCTACAGGTCTATAGTTGAATTTCTAAAGTATTATTTGAAAAATCTCTCTATCCTTAATAAATGTATAGGCTACATTGAATATTAGACAAGCATTATTTTTCAGTTGTGTCACATCATGTTTGTGCATTGCATTGTGCTTTAATTTGCCATTTTAAATCATGTCATTTTACTTGAATTTTCGTTTCAACAGAGAGGCGAGGGTATGATTTGACAGACAGTGTTCCCATGGCTCTTAAAATTGCGGCTTGCAATTACAACGGTTGAACATTCACCGAGACACCGGCTAGCATTCATAGTCTGCGATATAGGCTATAGCTTATTCTAGGATGTTATAAAGGCATTTCTTACAACAAAGAACACCTGTTAAGCCATCATGTCACCACAGGCCTACTGATGATTGCACACCAGTTATTAAAATTAATGGTTTTTGCAATAGCCTAAGCTACTCTTGTTTTGCCACAGCCTGCGGTAGGCTAACTTTTAAACATGTATCCGTCCGCATCTCACTCTGTTGATAACATTAGCTCATAGTCCTAACCAGTGAACAACAGCCGTCCTTGGACGGCTAAATTGTCATTTTAAAAGCTAAGTGTAAAAGGCGGACATTAATTAAAACAACAGAAATGATGTAATCTACGTCTGCTGACTGGACTGTGCACCATAGGCTAGCCTACTTTCAAACAAATCTAGGATAGCAAGCATAGGCTATAGATGTGAAATGGTGCTGTTTCCATCGGTAGTCGTACATTATCTACTTCCCTCATAAAAGGGTCCATATGTATTTTAAGCGATTCTTTGAACTACAAACACAAATGCCTGTAGGTTTTTGAAACTCACGTTTTCTAAAGAATTGACCGAACAATATGCCCCCCCCCCACCAGCACATGAGATGTTTGAAATCGTCACATGGTCTTATCTCTCTAGAGGTGAAGATTCCGACCGAGGCTGGCATTGTGCTATCTCACAGAAGTTACGCCAGGCAAGTGAGCGCGCCAGTAGAGGATGCTGTTTTGTACAGTGGTTGGGGATTCATTGCAGCATAGTGGCTCAGTCTATACAAGATGACAGCTTCTAATTGATTAGGGAAAAAACATTCTGCATTGTTGTGTCCCTTGTCCAATAACAACGTTCATTATATGCTAATTTAGTGAAGTCAGCAGAGTGTTTCAGCGGCGCGAGGACAACGGATGACTTATGAAGGGCTAGACCTATGCGAGACAAAACAAAAGAACCATTAGCAACAACATAACAACAAACAAGACTAGGCTCAGCAAAATTATATACATATTAGCCTAAATAGTTAGCTAGTAATGGTAAAAATACAACCTACATAATAAAAGCAACAGTGAAAAAAACAAACAAATGACAATAATTATAAACTGAACTATTGACGGGATCCGTGCGATTGGCCAAAGGTCCTTGTGATCAATTACGCATCAGTCTATCAGCTGCGTTCTATTTCCACCTGCGTAATATGTCACTGAAGAGAAAGGAAACAAAATGTTGGCAGTTTCCGATACAAAAGCAGTAGCCTAGCCTATTTTACTGCCCTGGTCGATCTCATCTGAAGGATTTTCTGTTTTTTTTATTATTATTGGGTCTGAAGTTCATTTAGGCCAACATACACCCGTGCGTTTAACGATAGACAATAATCTTTCACTATGGCGTCTTTTGGCGTCAACTTTTTACACTGAATGAAAGCATGAACATTTTTTTATTTTCTTATAGGGATAAGGAGCAAACATGTTTATTTCTTTTCTTTGCAGTCTTTGGGTAGCCTACAAAATGTGCCTATCCTATCGATAATCAATATCCTCACAGCAAAAATGGTGGTGTACATTTAACACCGTAAGGTATTTATATGAGTCCGTGGACTCATATAAACACCCTAGGGTGTTAAATGTACACCAGCAGTGTTACATTTACACTGACATTTTTGCTGTGTACATAGGCT
>CM056392.1:15042803-15085122 GCA_029718625.1 Synaphobranchus kaupii | reverse complement strand
GTGTTACATTTACACTGACATTTTTGCTGTGTACATAGGCTAAACAAGTAGCTTACATGTTTGGATGTAACCGTTAAAATATACAACGATAATAGTAGCCTAGTTGTTAAAGTTACCACTATTAGCTAAACGACCACTATTAGCTAAACGTGTTAAACAGTCTGTGTAACATGATACATCAGATATTCCCAAAAGGAAAAGATGAGACTAGAATGAATTGGCGCACGTGCGAAAATGATCAGAAGGTTTAGTTGCAAACACAACAACCAGGTGAGACATCGCGTGAATCTTGAACAGTTATCAGCCTACATAATAGCCCTAACACGCAAGATATCGGCAGTTGTGTAAATAATATGGATTTCAACAACACGCACGTAATGGTTTTGCATGCTTACATTTGCGTATTGTTGCCTGCACAAGGACGTAAAATTATCTTTTGACTGGACTTAGATCGATATATTGATTTATGAGTTTTATGTTATTCGTATGATTGCATCAACATTTGTCAATTCATCTATTGTTGTATAACATCTCATAAATCTGCGGTAAAATGTGTGATGTAATCTCGCCTATTGTATTCATTCCCACCTTCAAAAGCTGTCGTCATAGATAGAAAAGCCTTAAATTGAGACGCGACTGCATTCAAATGTATGTACTCCTAAACATTGTATTAAGCTCATGATCTCTCAACGATCAATGGGTCTCATTGATTGATTTTTATCGATTTTTATAGTTTTAACTATAATTATAGCGAAGATAAATTAATGTATCCTTCAAACAATATTATCGTGAAGTGACAGTCTGCTGTATCAAAAGACTGAGGTCTCAGGCACATAAGAGAATGAGCTGTAACCAAAATACTTTGACGGATGATATCACTATTTAGAAATGGCAAAGTATGTTCATGAACCCTCATGTGACTGCAAATTCTGACTAAATCTGAGAAATCTGGGCATTGAAATCAGCAACATGGAACACACTAGGAAAAATTATAAATGGCATGTATGAATAAAAGTCCTATAGACTATCAACAATAGTTAATGTTATTGTATATTAATGTCCTATCAGAAATGACAGGCTATGCAGAATACAGCTAAAACAATGATAAGTTAAACAAAATCGTAAAGTCGTAATAATACTACAAAATATATTAAGTAGAATTTCAGTGAAAAATATTATAGCACAGCTTAGTGGGTGCTTTTTTAAACGTTTAAATAATGTAGGCTAAAAATAAATCTGAGAATCGTTGAAAATCTGAATAAGAAAATGTGAAAATCTGAAAGTCAGTGATAGCTGGAAATACAAAGACGAAGCCATATAAACATTTAAATAACAAATAAAACACACACCGTACCTTATTTTACATAAACCCACATTGAAAATATAAGCATTCATCCATAAAAAAAGATTTCTACACGTTTTCAATATCACACAATATCCACAAATTTAATCACAGACCTGCTATTATCTGTACTTCTTCCTATGACATTGTCGAGGCAGGAACATGCAAATCCCACAGTTGTGTACCATGTCAAATCTTTATAAATATGTCTTCATATAGGCTGCTTGGTATATCATATTCTGACTAGGATAATGGCCCAGGCTTGTGTATTAATTAATACATCAAATTACCCCTGAGGCAAAGGTTAATTATCAGGTAAATGCAATTATTATTGCTCTGATTGCTATAAGTTGTAATACTTAGATGAGCATGCATATTAACATCATTAAGAAGTAATTGCAATTGAAGGAACTTCACTTTCGCAGATGCAAATGTACTCTTCCCTGGTGATTAACTGAGGTCAATGCTGCATGAATGCTGAAATCAAAAGTCACATAGTTAAGTGGATTTCCTGTGTGGGAGTGTCTTCTCTTCAGGGTCCTCGACAACCATTGGTCCAAAGCCCTGCTACCATCCCCAACCAAAGGAAGTAATACAATGTGATTTTATTAATTTTAACTTTTCAGTGCCATTGCACAGCGCAACAATCAGTTATATATTTCAGCTACTCAAATTCAAATGACACTTACCTTAACAATAGTAACTTACTGGTTCATTCACTCATATGCTTGTTTACATGGTGTAAACGCGATGGTTTAGGTAAATTCAAATCCATTTTCCAATCAATCTAAATTTCAATGAATGAATTGAAAAATTTCCACAATTGTTTTATGAAGATTTTTAAATCAATTAATTAATTTCCTGGACTGACTGGATTAAAATAAAATTTACCCCAACCCTGATTTATATACACACACTAACTTTCTGATTAAGTTTAAGGCTAGGCTTTTGTCAATTATAGGTTGAATATATTCTAGATTATATATTTAAATCTTAACTAAACCTAAAATAAAAATATATTCAAAAGGTCAATATTATTTGAGCCGTATGAATGCAAACACAATCTTTTGATGCAGTAATTACAACTCCAAGCCATATTTGGTGAAAACCTATTTTCTCTTCATCCACATGTACCCTTTTATCGCAATGAAACTCAAATCTGGCCATGCAGGCCAGCACAGTGACACTGGTTTTCATTTTTCCCCTCTAGGGACTGGTTTTGACCTGGAACGCCAGGTGAGTGGTATCTATAACGTTAGGTGTCTTGCAATCTGATTGGTTCTAACAGGTTTTAGCCACTGCTGTGTTGTAGGTCAGTGGTTGAGCTGGCTTGAATTGTAAAGGGCATAATTGGAGCCCCGCTACAAGAGATTATTATTCATCAAAAGTAACTAGCCATTGGTTTATAGCCAAATCACATCCACAGAAGGTAGACAAGCATATCTCACATGTGTCATTATGAGATTATGGGAAATTATGAACAGCTGGGTCAGGCTCATAACTGTAGGGTTATCATCAGCCTGGTCAGGCTCATATTACCATAAGATTATGAGCAGCCTCGTAGTAAGGTTATGAGCAGCCTGGTCAGGCTCATAAATGTTGGGTTATGAGCAGCCTGGTTAGGCTCATAGTACCATAAGATTATGAGCAGCCTGATAGTACCATAAAGTTATGAGCAGCCTGGCCAGGATCCCAGTACTGTGTGGGTATGAGTCAGGCAAGTGCCAATATTGCAGCCAAACATGTATTTCATACATCAATAACCTTTCAACACATTTACTCTTGTTTATCACATTGGCCACATCCAACACTGGTTGATCTAACTGAAATTGGGCATGTTCATTGTGTGTGTGAATATTATATAAAATCTTTTTGGAGGTGTTGTGATGTCATATCTTTGGGCCACATATAGCCTCAGCAAAAGTGCAAATACAGAACAGCTGTGATCTCTGCAGTGAATGTGTCGATCATATATTGTCAGCGTCATGTAAAAACCTTTTCTCCATTTTTTGTTAATTTGGATTTTAACACACATTCTAAGTTCTCATCCAATACTGTCAGAATTTCATAACTGAAGAACTAATAAAGTTGGTTCAGAACCCCAAATGATTAAACCAAAATGTTAATTGGTAAATGGAAAATAGCAGTTTTTGCTGTTCCTGATAATTCTATGTTTATTTTGGAGATTTTTGCATTACATTCATTGACAGAAATTCTTTCTACATGTACTTTTTTATGCTATCTTGACAGCTTTCTGTTTTCTTTTAAGATGTTTTTTTTATTTTTACATAGAAAAATAATAAGAAAAACATTATTATTATTATTATTAGTAGTAGTAGCAGTAGTAGTAACCCTCCCAAATCTGGAACATGGACTGAAGTAAAAACAGCTCTTCCGGGTTTTACTCAGTGCAGTTATTCAGCTAACTCAGTCATTCTGCTTTCTGAAACAGGCCCCAGATGTGCATCTACGACACTGAATTTGTAATATTTGTATGTGATTGATCTTGGGCTTGGAGTCCCGGGATGGGGTAGTCTGAAAACATCTATCCCAAATCTTTGTTTAATAACTCCAATAATGGATATACTGTATGCCCGTGCAAATTGTGAGGATGAAACACCATGATTATACTGCCAAACTATCAAAAAGTAATATGTCCATAAAAGGCTGTGAACACACGTTATTATATACAATGAGTCAACTGTTGGTTTCTGGCCTCTGACTCAATGGATTCAACATTTCTTCATCCACAATAATGGATATGTCATAAGAGTGTGTAAGGACAGCAGGTACAGCTTAGTCACTTGTGAGTAATTCTATTATTTCAATGTTTAAAAAAAACAATTAAAACAATACTAAAGTTCAAACTATCTTATGACATTACAGCCAGACCTTGATCAAAATTTGAATTTTAAAAGCTCTTTAGATGCTGGTGAAATGGTAAAATACACTTGTAGATTCCTGAGAATTTTCATCAACATTCTGCATCTAACCAACAAGTAACCTACTATCAAATGAGGCATTTGTTTTTGAATACAGGTAATACTGTTATTTTAAAACTTGCTAGTATGTTACCGAAGTGTTCATGCGTACTATAAAATGAGGCAAATTTAATTTGAATAATGATGAAAATAGTGTTATTTTTATTGATGGCTAAAGGGTTACAGTGCAATAATTTATTTCACCCATTTATTTGATCTGTGTCTGATTACAGCATAGTTTCTGATGAAAAATGAAGATTTAATATTCTATAAAAGATTTTTTATATTCTATAAAAAATAATGTACATTAGTCTACATTTACAGATATGTCTTGGTTCACTTTAAGTTATCGTGCCTTTACAGCAGCATTATATGTGTCTGATTAATAATGAATAAATACAGCGCAAACCTGTGGTGGAGATGAAGATTATATAAAATTTTTTGTTTTCACTATGCCAGGCCAATTTGATACACATATCCAGCCAGCATGCTAATTGCAATTCATAATTAATTTAATTTGATAAATGAATGCAGTCTGCCTGTAGCACAGCGGTATGGTGCACATAGAGGAGCTGGGGACGGGCAAGTTCCATGAATAAAATGGTTAAGATGACTCGCCACTCCATTATTATCAAATTGAGTGCTGCTGTAGACACACTGGATGTAAGTATTTCAGATGGGAGCGATATGAGGCGGTGTCATGTTAGCGGCGCAGAAGTGATAGCTCCTCAATGAAACTGGCATCAGGCTGCCGCCGGGGTCAAGGCCGCGCGCCGCTTGTAATTCCGCCAGCCGCGGCTTTTCCATGCCTCGGCTATAATGCCGCCTAACACCAAACGCGGGCGCCGGCTGCTTCTCCTGTCCACCCCCGCCAAATGGGTTCTGAGTGAGAAATTAAAAACGGACTCCCTGCAGAAGCCCCAGAGAAAGGAGGAAAAAAACAAGAGAAAATACCGAATCACCTTGGGGAAGGCGAGCTTAAAAGCTCTATGAAGATGCTGCCACTGTTCGGGCCGCTATATGGTTCTGATTTTAATGGCAATTTATCTCAAAAAGCACAGAGAGGTGTTGTGTATCATTGATGCCTATACTGTGTGTGACAATACTGCATATTAGATATTATCAGGTTATAAAACAAGAGTCCTTGGTGGCCTTGGTGAAATATGTGTGTCTGTGTGTGTGTGTGTGGGTGTGTGTGTGTGTGTGTGTGTGTGCGTGTGTGTGTGGGTGTGTTTGTGTGTGTGTGGGTGTATGTGTGTGTGTGTGTACATGGGTGTGTGTAGGTACCTGTATAGTATGGCTGATGAAGCGTAAATGCAAAAATATTATATTTATTACGTAAATATTTGGTCATGTATTCTTTCAATCCTCCAGTGCTTTTCTAGCCATGCACATGCTGCCTTCAGCCATGCCCTTTTAATTGACTTGTTATGTACACTTGTCCCTTCAACAAGGAACGAGAATGTTTATTGTTTCAGTGGTAAGCACACCAAGCTAGATTTCTAGTGAACACATACTATGATGTCATACTATAATGGAAGTAGCTACCAGATTGTAGTTAAGAAAGGCAACCCAGCATCTTTTACAAAGTGCACACCCTGGTGTAGAAGTCCTGTTTAGCACACCTGGGCAGAGTACAGCTGATTGAGAAGAGGACCGCTGCACACCTGTCATGTTTTAGTTTATCTGTTTTGATGGATGAATACCTGGCGCAGGGGTTTTCGACTGAGGTTTTCGATAGATGCACTCTCGGCCCTTTGATCTATGAGAGGGAAATAAAAAGAACTATTCAGATGCATAAAAATAACTATGCCCAATATCTGTGTCTGCACAGTGTGTCCATTGTGACTGGGCAGTGTATCCACGACTTTGCACTGCACAACTTTACCTCTACTCTAAGTTTACACTACTGGGGATGGGATAATTAGTGCACTTTTCTTACATAGTGCATAAAGTGCCTTACACAAAGTATCAATACAAAATTTGGAGTAAAGACAATACACATTGAATAAAATAGTGAAATATCTAAAAATAGTTAAAGGTAAAATACTTAAATAAGCATGAAGCAGTTAAAATATGGAGAGATCAAAATCTAGCAGCCTTGGCTTTAGTGAAGTGAAAGTAAAACATTTTAAATTAATTCCAAAATAATTAACGGAGACCAGTGTAGTGAGGCCAGGATGGGTTTATATGAGATGACATCAATATGCATTAAGATACTTAATTCCCGACCAACATTGAACCAGCTGATCTGTGGTGCACACCAAACAGTTGATGCAATGGAAATGACAGTGTCTGGATTCCTGACAGCCCTGAATAAAATGGCTGCCAGCAAGTTTCTCTGCCTGAATGATGAAAAACAGATCACTGCAATACAAACATGATCAAGTATGTAGTCCTGGAAAGATTTGATTATTGAAAAGAATAATTTGGATGATATACACAGGCCCTGCTCAGAGCCCAGAAAATCACTGAGATAAATGTTGCTTGCATTGCACTCAGTTCTGCGTTTGTTTGACGTCTGCATAATAAATTGATTCATTTGAAATGTTCTGTGTAAAAACCCCTCCCTACCAATGTCTTGTCATCAAATCCATTAAAACAACAAGCCTCACAACTGCCAAGGTCAAAACAGACAGCTGCAAGGGCAAAGACACGCATAATATGAACAACGGCAATGGCCACTGAATAGAATAATACATAATAATACTCCTCCAAAATTGTTTGCATTCTTAATAAAGACGAGCAAAGAAGGCTGTATACAATAAACAATAGAAATTATATTCTGTTATGGGCTACTAATATAATTATGGGCTACTAATATAATTGCTCAGTGAAAAAGATTTTTCAATTAATATATTTTCCCCCCAAAATGATATGTCACAATTATTTATATTTATTTATACTGCTGACTTTTACAGATAGAGGAATGTTTACCTATGTGCTTATCTTGTATTCTGGATAGAACTGAAGATATATATATTTGTATATTTAACTCATTCATTGGATATAACAGGCTGTCTGTCAATCCTCACTTGTCATGCTCACAACACTTACAGCCTGATTAGGTTAACCTTACAGTACTATGAGCCTGACCAGGTTAAACTTATGGTACTATGGGTCTGACCAGGTTAATACCTATGCAACTTTCGTCAGAATTTGGGGACCATGTAAAGGGGTACATGTGGGTGAACAGAAATTGTCTAAAGCCATCCCACTGCGCAGCTGTAACTCACTGTGCTTGTCCCCATGCGCAGCTGTGACACACTGTGTTTGGATGGCACAG
The DNA here is from genome assembly GCA_029718625.1 of Synaphobranchus kaupii. Taxonomy (NCBI): domain Eukaryota; kingdom Metazoa; phylum Chordata; class Actinopteri; order Anguilliformes; family Synaphobranchidae; genus Synaphobranchus; species Synaphobranchus kaupii. Next base: position 15,077,513 of record CM056392.1, on the reverse strand, counting down.
ACAGGGCCTTGGAGCTGGCAAGTGTATTTTCAGTAACACCGAACTGAAAAGACTTTTATTTTCTCACCATTGTTCCAGTGGTTTCACCAGAAAAAAACTGCCAGTGGACACCTGGGCCCTGTCCAAATTCTCTCTGTATTTTTTTCTCTCTCTCTCTCTCTCTCTCTCTCTCTCTCTCTCTCTCTCTCTCTCTCTCTCTCTCTCCTCTCAGTCTTGCAGATGCATCTCGCACTCGTTAACATGAGGATTGCCAATAGTCATGTATTGTCAGTATATGACGATATGAAATACAGAATAGTCATATCAGGTCGTTCTGTATTTCAGCCAGAATGGGTTGTCTTATATGGGACACATTTTGTTCCTTGTATAGCAGCTTTAGTGAACAATTGAATTACACTTCAATTGGGGAGTGATTTCTGTCTCACCGTACCTTCACACAGGATGTGTTCTTGCTTCAATCATGGACGTGTGTGCGTGTGCGTGCATGTGTGAGTGTGGCAGAGGTGGAAATCCAGGGGACATAAAATAAAAGTCCTGCCATGTGTTTCTTCCACCCATAGACTCAGCCAGCTGATTTCACTAATTAGTTCTACCTCCTCGCTGAAGAATTATATTAATTAGCAAATCCAGGTGATTGGAGCAAAATACTGTGGAGGACTCTCACTTTATGTCCCCTCTGGCGTGTGGACATGAACGTTACTGCATTGGGCATGGTTTCTTGTTAGCCTATGGCTATCGAGCCACAGGATGCCTGTGAATGGGCCCTATCTGGCTGGGGGTGTTGGCTGTGCGTTCTGCTGAGTTCTGACCACTTTGGGTGGACCAGACCTGAGGTTTCCAAAGCAGCTTAACCACAGCTGGTCACAATGAACCTGAGGTAGGTTTCCATTCCATCCACAGACAATTTTATTGACCTTTTAAAACATTCTGAAATGAACAGTTCACCTGTTTGATGTTTTTCTTTTTTAAATTTCAGTTTTAGTGTATGATTTTCAGGGTTTGTGAGGGTCTAAAGCAAGTAAATACACTTAAAAAACCACAGTACAGCAGCTTGTACAGTAATATTATGCATCCAGAGGTTGTATGTGTATATTACCAAAATAGTCTTCAAAAAAAGATTTTTAATCGTATTTCAGTTCATCGCGAGACTGCTGTGTTTAAGGAAATAAGTACTATCACAATGCAAAAGCGAATATTTAAGATCGTAATTGTGATTAAACACTGCATAATTAATTTACTCATTTGTACAGCCAGTGGCAAAGATGTACAATCTGCTTTTGAGCTCCCCCACCCACCAGTCTTCATCCTCCCCCTTTACGTAACCTAAAGATGCTTTTCTTCTGGCTCGGATTGGTAAACGACTTAACTGCGTGCCGAGAAAATCCTAGTGTAAAGGCGTTCCCACACATCACCGGTATACTTCGTCGGGGAGTCGCAATTAAACGGAAACAAATGTACCTCCTCAGAATATATAAATTGGTCAGCGTGAGCGAAGTGATCAATCGCGAGCAAGAGACTGTCTGTACTGAACACATGGTGCCCCCCACCCCCTTCACGTGACAGCGTCCTGATCTGGGTGGAAATATGAGCCGTCAGTGCCATCCAGGTGTTGCGAACATCGGTTACAAGCCTCGGGGAGAGTTGGCAACATCTGCTGCGCGGCTATAGCATACCGCAAGCACCGCTCTGGCCCAACCCGCACTGGCGAACCCACGTCCAGATGCCGCCAGGCCACAGGTTCACTCCTATCAAAAAATCATCGGAGGCGGGTTAATTAGTCGAAAATAAAGCCCTGCGCCTCTCCCACTTCTCGAACTGGAGCTCGCATCGTCACCTAGAATATCGCCTCGTTCATAGGCTAATGATAAACATTTAATTAACATTTTTATAAAGTGATTTTGTTATTTGCAGTTGGAGGTCATTACTCATAAAAAAATTATATTGCAAATGTATTTAATTTTATTTCTCATTATAAAAAAAAGGTTTGTCAACTGAAAGATCGATTCCACTTTGCACCAATGCTAAATACACGTGAAGAAGACCGGGGTTTGTTGTTACTGTTTCTAGAACTTGCCCAAACAGCGGATCACAGGCTTGATGGAAAAGATATGCTAAAGGAAGTACATCTAAATTAAAAATACCAAAAGACAAAAGGCAATATTGAATCTATAGTTTTCCAAAGCATTGAGCAAGGAGCAGTGTTTGACGTTCGGTCCAAATTATTTCTGTTGAGCTGACACTTGCTTTGTGCTCACTTTTAATAAAACCCAGATGTGCAACCAATTAGAAAAGGACTCACTGCTGGTGGTGAATAAATCCACTTGGATTTGCCAAACAAGGTTGAATTATCCTCTCTGACTGTCACAGGCCTTTCAAACAAATGCACAATTAGCATTGTATAATATCTATCAAAATTTGAAAGCGATTACTTTATAGCACGTTACCTCAGGGCATTGTTTCCTTCTGATATGAAACAAATCCCTCCTTGTTTCACATTTGGTTAGAGGAAGAAAGTGCTTTTATTGCAGCGCTGAACAAATGGCAGCGTGTGAATTACAGTGTCATTTCTCAGAAGTCTTTGGGAGCATTAAAGGGCTGATAAGTCGCATTTTCTCTATGGACGTTGAAAAGAGCCACAATAAACAGCAGGCCTGGAGGGAGACAGAGAAGATGCATTGATCTTTATTGCACAGGTTTTCATAACCGGTCTGCAGCTCGTCTCCCATTAACGCCCTGTCCCGGGACCTTTCCGGTCCGATTGCAGATCTCTGACAAATCACTTTGCGGTCGAGCCCGAGGCCGTGGGGCGCGCTGGCGCTGTGTTGTCTTTAGAAAGGGCTCCATTGACACACTCTCAGTCTCCCATGTACTACAAGAGATTACATACAAGGCCATGTGTCACAAGGGGGCTGTGATCCTGTTGAGAGAGCGCCGGCCTACATGTGTTTGCGCTCTTATCTTTTTCCCACCCATTTGCAGGCCCCTGATAAGGAGTGGCTTGGGATTTCCTATTAGGAGTGGGAATGTCGCCAGCAGAGCCCCACGTCGGTTGTCAGGGAGCGGGGCCGGCCGCTGCGCCGTTGCCACGCCGGCGCATTTCTCCCCCTTTCTCAGCGCGTCCCTCCGCTCGACCGGCTCTGTAAACATGTTTCTACTCGGGGCCTATTTGTTTTATGAGCCTCAACAATGTTTGCGAAGGTAAGCGACAGATCTCACGCGGCTTTTCCCGGCGGCGGCGAGGAGAGGGCCGGTCAGAACGGTGGGACCGATGATCAATTGGCTGTGGGTAATGTAGAGTAAAATCAATGGGAGTGGCCCTGCCCCGTTCACACAGAAGAGAGGGAAAGGGAGTGTGTAAATTGCAAATAAGGTTAATGACGATTAATAATGACGAGTGGCTTCTGCGAGGGTGCTTAAGGTGCGGGGCAGGTGCCGCCGAACGACGCATTCACCAGGTGCTAATCAGCAGGGAGGAAATACCCACGTCTTGAGTATGTTTGTGGGATCAGATAAGATCGGCAGTTTTTTGCCACAAATGCATTATCTTCTGGCCACCCCCCACCCCCCACCCCTCCCTCCCCCCTTTGGAGTGTTTGGGCCAACCTGGGTGGGATCCCCCCCCCCTGCTAACCGATGCGCAGATAATCTCCTCTTATGACAGTTTCCTATTGTTTATTCTCCAAAAGCCCTCCGGAAGCTCTTAAACAGTACACGGAGTCACACGAGTCGCATCCAATATGGCCAAAGACCAGAGTGTTGACTTTGCCACTTAATCCTTTTAATATTCACCCCACAGAAAACAACAGTGGATATGAGAGGGCTAGCTAGTCACACCTCAAACTGTTTTTCTTTTTTTTTTTTCCTGTTTTGTTCTTCAGTTTGTTTTTCATCAATTCAATTTGAGGCGCCGGAGATAAGAGAGTTTTATTTTATTTTATCCGGTCCCGGCTGGTATTATCAACGTTGCTCCTTATTAAAAAAACAGAGGACACAAAAGCGGAGTGATTGATGGGGAGGCTAAAGTTTGTTATGGCCTTGTGCAAAGGGCTTCCCGGGAGCGGTCGTCGGTTTGTTAAAGACTTTGTGTCATTTCTCCTCCTTCACGAGGGTAGGGGAAAGGGGAGGAGTGGTAGGGGGTGGTGGTGGTGGGGAAGGGGGGGGGTAATGACAAAATGAGCACCTTCAGTAGACTCTGGCTTTGGGGGAAAAAAATACCCCTCGCCCGCCCGAGTCTTTTGTTGTGAATTTTATTAGCACTAGCCGCACTAAAATAACCTGTTAACACGTATCACAGTGAAGCAATAATAACCTCCTCAATCATATTTTAAAAGTCACGTCAAGCCGGGCCAGTATAATTCATCTCTATGCAAATACGTCAGTGTCAGCCCATTAGTGTATTGCTAAGGGGTTTTATTAAAATGCATTCTTCTCCCCTTCTTTTTTCCCCTCCCGGAGACCAGTAAAACATGAGCCCTATTGCCCAAGAATTATAGCAACTATTAGAGTAACATATGGACAGCATGCACTCTGAAAATAAAAACCAACAGATAAAGTGGCGGGGTCATGGCAGAGGGTGCAAACACTTAGGAAAATGGTGATGAAGTAATAGATCTCTCTCTGGCTCGCTAGCGGAGTTCCCTGGCCTGCCGCTGGAATCAAAGCCGTATGCATTCGCCTGAGTCTTGTCTCACACTGAGTGACGTGTACCCCCCGCACACACACACACACACACAGTTAGTCCCCTAAAATGGACACCTGTGTGGGAAATGAGCCTGGTGATTTTGGGCAGGTGACACGGAGCCCTCTGGGAGGGATCGCATATTTAGTGACGGGACGGGTGTCAAACTCCTGTGGTCTTGGAGGGCCACAGCGCCTGCGGGCATTTGTGGTTTCCTTTCAATCAACAGCCAATTAAGGCCTTCAGAACGAGATGTGTGGATTCTTTAGCCAATCAACGACTTCACTGCATGGATTCACGGATGCTGACATGCACCAAAAACACACCAGCAGACAACGTGACTCCCCCAGGACTGGAGCCTGCGAATTAAAGGAAAGGCGGTAAAATGTTGCCGCTGCCGCCAAATAACTGTGCTTCATGCAAAGCTGGAGCAGGCAGACCGCAGGTGCCCATCACACCAGAGGGGGTGCTGTCGTGCAGTGAGGTGACAAACACCAGTGAGGGGATTGTGAGACTTTCTTAACTCTATAATGGGTGGAGCTACGTGTCACTGCCTTTTTTTGCCAATAAGAAGACTTTACACGGCAAACAAAATTATTAGTACAGATCAGTGTGATAACGGATAACATATGGTAACTCAACCCATTTTGGGGTTCAGGTACGTTCAGTTTCACATCACTAGTGAACCCTCAGTGGACGATGTGATGGCGGGCTGTGCGCTACCCCATGAGAACTGGAGAAGGTCTTGGAGGCCAGGTGTAATTATCCATTTAGCACTTGTCAATGTGCTAAGTCAGGGCAGGAGTGTGGAGCCATGATCAGGGCAGTGTGCTGGATTGTTCCAGAAAACGCTCAGCTACATTGAGCCGTTACAGTCACAGGACATTTGACTGGACATAGGATGGAAGAAATGTGCCAGAATCATTTTTTGGGCACCGATTAAAACATGCTTCTCTTTATTTTCAACAAAATAGTCGGAATAGTCAGAATCTCCCATACACATGAAAAACTTTCAATTCAATTTCTAGCATTCAACATGCCTTTAACTTTGACAGCCAGTTACAAGCAATAATTATTATTGCATTTTCTCAACAACACAGTTTGGCGAGTTCAACCATCACTACAAATTACTTACCAAAATTAATCTGTGAAGAAAAGGTTTCACGCGCTCGCATTTACTGTCACAGTTAAGGACAAATGTTGATTTAATTCAGGCCTTGGCCTTGTTGGGCTGAATAAAGTGGGTCTTTTCTCGTGCATTTTTATTTCCAGCACTGGACATTGGAAGCAGTCTTTTCCTGCGTTGAGTTTGTCGCTCGCTCAATAGGTAACAGGGCCTGAGAGGGATAAGCAGATCTGGGGGTCAAGCAAGTGGTCGAGCCGAGCCGAGATCTGCACGCGTTTAATCCACAGAGAAATTATTTGACATAGAGAATTTCTCAGTCGACGCAAGTTGAATAGAATTAACCATGAGAAATTAAGCAAGATGTGCAAAATCTCTACCTACTTGTGGTGACAAACTGGATGCTTCATCTTGAAGACGGCGTGACAGAGTGTATTACATTATATTATTAATTGGGATTTAAACCTAAGACTACCTGCTTTTAAGAGCAGAAGAGAGAAGGAGAGGATCAGGAACATTGCTGTTGTTATTAAGCCATTTAAATGCCTCGGGTCCTGGCATGGATGCAATGATTTGTTAACAACCATTTGGTTTGGTGTCTTAGAAAAAGACTAAGTGATTTTTTATGTGTGATTCTCTAATTTCCAAATGAAAGGTTTAGGAAGATGTGAATTTAAAATTTTTATTATTTTTTTTTTTTGGGAGAGAGCCACTCCAGGCCTGATTGCCTCCCCTGATTATCTGTCGTTTTACGGTTTATCAAAGTCGACAGATCCTGTCATGCCTCCGCGAATGAGGGATTTTTCTTTTTTATGGCGCCATTAATTTAACGCGGATCATTAGTCCCCGTACGCATCTTGCGTTTTTTTTTTTTTTGACAAATGTAACCCGTGAATTATGTACATCATGTGCCACGCCCGCCTGCCTAGGGTATCACATGACAAACTGGGGAGGGGGGTGGCTGCATATTACCCAAATATGTTTCGGGGGGGGGGGGTTTGTGCGTGGGGGAAGGGGGTGTCTCCTGCTTGGCCCTGTCACTCCATTAGAAAGACAGCTCACTCAATAGGGGTCCTGTGACACGATTGGCAGCGCTGGCAGGACTGTAATGTGACTGGCGGCGCGTTCTGAGCCACAGCAATAATATGGTCTGGCAGATGAAGAATGAAGAATGCGTCCGAACGTCTCCAAGCACAAATATTCCTATCACAGCTCAGGCTGGATTACTCTAATGCCTCATGTTGGAAGGAACGAAAATCCCAGTAGGGTGCGCCGGCCTGCCCAGGTGAAAAAGTAGTATACTTTAATGTAATAAAAATATAATTTCAGTATACAAAGATTATTACAAGTATACTTTTCCTTTTTGTACTTAATTTGAAGTATGTTTAAAATGTACTTTTAAAAAGTGTACTTCAAGTATAGTCTCAAATACACCATAATACTTTTAAAGTTTGTTTCAAATGCACTGGTGACATAATGAAATTGTACTGCAAGTACTGCAACAAATCATACTTTGCGTTAGTGCACTTAAATATACTTAAGTACACTAAAAATAGTCCCATTTTAACATACACACTGCACTTGAAGTACACTTAAGTACGACTTAAGTTAGACTTAAGTAGCCAATGTAGCACAAAGTACATAATTAGTGCAAAAACTACTAAAAGTATACTTTGAAAAAGTATATTTCAGGTATAATCTTTTGTCACCTGGGTGACCTGGCTCTCACCCCCCCCCCCCCCCCCCCCCCCCCACCCTATTTTCATTGAGAATAAATGGCAGGTTAAAAAAGATTGAAATAATAATCTATAGGTAATGTAATATTGTAATATAGTGGATCTTCACCTGCATTTCACCAGTTTTATTAGTAACTTGACAATTTGTGACACCAGTAATATATAAAGCATTATTTTGGTTAATTTCTTTATTTTATGCTGAGTCGAGCCATGTCTAATGATTGAATGATGAATTTACATTTCTTACTCAATAACACATTTTAGTGGGTAAAACTGTTTTAGCTCATGCTTGAGACAACGCATGACATTTTGAGAGAAATTTCCAGACAATCCATCAGGCTTATTACCTTAAGCTGGTTTTTCCCACAGATATACAACACCACCCACCTCCACTCCTTTTGTGTCAACTGTTTCGAGCAATCCCTCCACCTTCCCATCTCCATCTCCACCTCCAGGTTATGTTTTATTCTGTGCTTTCAGATTTGTCTCCTCGTGCCCTCTCTGTGATGTCCAGAGGGGTCAACAACCTCGTCCTACAGCCAGGTGCGATCCTGCCTCTGAACTCCTAACCCAAGAGCAAATGCAAGATCGTTCCTATGTACAGCAGGTTTCAATAAAACTCCTTTTCTTTCATATTCATATTGTATTCTATACAATATGTGTTGAGTGATATTAATATGAAACTGTTAACAATACTAGGTATTATCTGTAAAAATTGTCCTATTAAACTGTGCACCGTTCAATTATTTTTTAAATAAATGTACTCTCAAATCAATATCACAATGACAATGGTCATAAATAATATATTTGCATTTGTAATGCTTTCTCTGCTCAGCTAGTACAAAATATTGCTGCAACTTAAATCTACTAATTTCACTTACCTGCAGTAAGTTGTTTGGTGTGAATCAAAATGTTGAAGCAAATCCTTTTTGCAAAATATATTTTTTTATAATCCCAGAGCTCCCCAGCTAATTTGGTCCAGAATCCAGATCACACTGTTTTTTTTTTTACCACTTTCTACATTTCTACCTAACTTTTAAAAAATGTGTTTTTTAAGATCGGCAAATTAGTGCTGATAATTCAATGTTATAATTAATTTGTAAAGCACTTTGTAATGTCATGTATTAATTGCTTTATTAATTATATTTATTTATTCCATTCTTGCTCTTTTACTTTGTAAAGCACTTTGTACCCGTGTTTTGATATGTGCTATATGAATATAGTTATTATTAAAGTAAAATTATATATACTATTATGTACAGTATATATATATATACACCGATCAGCCACAACATTAAAACCACTGACAGGTGAAGTGAATAACATTGATTATTTTGTTGTTATTTTGGTTCTCTACTCTAGCACTTTGAGTTTAAAAGGATACAATGACAATTAGGTGGAAGTGCAGACTGTCAGCTTTAATTTGTGGGTATTTTCATCCATTTCGGATGAACCGTTTAGAAATTATAGAACCTTTTGTACATAGTCCCCGCCATTTTCGGGCATCAAAACATATTGGACAGTTTAACATAATGTATAATAAAGTAATAATTTTTCATATTTGGTCTCATATCCTTTGCATGCTTCCTGATGTCTGTGACCCAACAATATCAAAAGACTCTTGATATCTTATTTTCTGGTACTCCTACAAGCGATTTTTTGATGCCCGAAAATGGGGGGGGACTATGTACTAAAGGTTCTATACCCTGCACTTCAATCTCATTGTCATTGTATGATTTCAAACTCAAAGTGCTAGAGTACAGAACCAAAATAACAAAAAATGTGTCACTGTCCAATGAATTATGGTGCTCACTGTATATGTAAATATGTGTGTGTGCTATATTTAAAAAGGAATATATTTCTATTTAGCATTATATAAAATATTTTTATTTGATCCCTCCCAGTTGGCACTTTGTCTTCGAACCCCTGCCCTTTTACTGACTGATTACTGATTCCGGTGCCTTTGGTCGCAACCCAACCGAATCATGACAAAGCAATGGTTCCATACCATTCAACAGCCTTTAGAAATGTTTTACCTACAATGCTGTTATTCAGCATAACTTTCCTGCAACATTGTAAAGAGTCGCCACAAAGCTCAGTTCAGATCAAATTTGAAACAGTGGACAAGACGGGATACATGTTTTCTGGAAAAAAAAAAAACTTAGAAAGTTAGAAATTTTGGAAGACTTCAGTCCACATCAAAACACTGGTTAACAAATGAAATGATTGTTTCTTTAAGAAGGAGTTATAAGCTGAGTCGGTTTCTTCTTTAACGCTGGACTCTTTGACGTGGTGAATCTCTGCAGCAGCAGTGAGCAGACATTCTAAAAGCAGTGAACACTGAGTTCCTCCTGAAAACGTCCTTAAACCTTCTTGGTGGTTGATGATGTTTTGAACTGAAGTGGTCTTAGTAGAGGGTCCAGGTTTGTTCTTCTGCTCTGGTTCATCCCTTTGGCAAGAGCTCGATTGCGAGGCCGGCACTTGAACTCCAGAGAAAGCCTCGCTTTGTCCAGCCGCTAATATCCCCCATGCCTCTTATGGCCCACTTATGAAGTCAATCTTTGAAAATGTATCGATCTGAATGCCAAATCGTGAGGCACCTCGTCATGTGAAATCAGGGAGGGGGACGGAGAAAGGAAGGCTTAAGTGCATTGCTTTGACCCCCTCACCCCCCCCCCCCCCCCCCCTCCCCACAATGCCTCCTCCCTGCATGACCACTGCCCCAGACGCTCGGCTGTGTCAAAGGTCAGAGGTTAGCTAGCCTGCCCAAGGTCACTCGACATTAACAATGGCAAGGGTTAATTCAATATCTTGACAGCGAAATGCACAAATTTAAAAAGAGAAAAAACTGTAGCCTACCCTGTTAAACAGCGGCAGTGGTGGTGGGGGGGGGGGGGGTGATCAAATAAAGCTCTGGTTTTACTTTTAAAGTTGTTTTTGTTTGTGTTTAATCAATGCTTAAGGCTCATAATGCAGAACTGCGCAGACGGGAAGGATTTCTGTAATCGATGAGGGCGGGAGCTCAAGTTCAGCAGCTTATGAAGCACCCGTCTCTCCCTCCTCCTTTTACACATAGTTATTTATCGCTCTTTGCTGGACAGATCCTGGTGGCTCGGCTCAGAGAGCTCAGCGGAGATCATTGCCCTGGCGATAGGCGCGCAAGAGGTCAGGTGCAGCCTCTGTCTGCACCTGGGGCGACCTGTTACCGTGGAGACAGATGCTTGCAAACCCAGCCTGACTATACTGTAAGACCTGCAGTGACCCCGCTCCACAAGAAAAAAGGGGCCAGGGTCAGATAGGGTTTTCCTTGGTATAGGACGCAGCGCTCACCCAAAGGGTGACATCACATTTTTGGGGGTAATCACATTTTTGGCACATTGTAATAATGTAGTAAACCAAGTTTGGTAGGCTATTCAAAAGGTTTGGTTTCTCAGTCACCTGCTTTGATTCTCACTGTGTATATTGTAGTAACTGGTGAAAGGTAAGATCTGCAGGGCACTGGTAAATATAGAAAAACCCTTATTGGCTGAAATTCAGGAAGTCCCAGATAATATGCAACTGTAAGCACCCCTACTGGTCTCAGGCCACTCCTACCTCCACAGGGCCCAATAAGCCCTGTCCAGGTAACCCTATCAAAGTAACTCACTCAGGTAGCCCCACCCAAGTCACCTCACTCAGGTACGTTGCCCGGATAACCCCTGCTCAGATAACCTGGCACTCTGGAACATTGTGGAGCTGTGCAGATGTGGATGGCTGGGAGAAGGACAACACAGAACATGCAAAGAAATGGTGGTTGACATTTTCAGACACTTCATTAACAAAGCGCATCCTGGGGAGAAGGCCGCTGACCAGTGGCCATTGGCACATGACCCTCCTCAGGCCAGGGGCTGCTCAGAGACCGTCCAGAACTCTGGACCCCCATCTCCGGACCCCCACCTCTGCCCTCCCCACACACACACTGCATGCTTTCCCCTCCCTACTCCATTCATTTTATTTCATTTTGTTTTATTTTACAAGCACCAGTAAAGCACATACTGATGCCCTGGACTGTTAAACTCTAAAGAGCTCCAATAAAACACCTCAGTCATCTGCCTGCCAATAAAAAATGAAAAGCTATTTAACTCAAAGGAGGTGCAGCCGCTGTCTGTGGTCAGTCAATAAACCAAGCGAGCAGGACAATATCAGAACCCTGGCCGACAGCACGAGTTCCAGCCCACTTATATAATTGCGAAATGGATCAGAACAAGTGCTGGTGCAGACACAGTGAGCGATTAGTTATAATGGATATTGATACACTTTTGTGTGTGTTTTTTCTGTTTCTCGCTTATTGGCAGGTTTTAAGTGGTAACATGCCTGGCTTACATTGGTAATTGCTTTTTGTGTTAAAGAGGAGTGGAAATTTATACACTCATTAAAGCTTGTCAAGTTGTAGTTTTGTACCAGATGAAGGTCCGTTCATATTCATATTATGATCACACTGTGTGTGTGTGTTTGCTTGTGTGGATTGTAGCGTTTTTTGTTGTTGTATGTGGGTATGTGTTGTCTGTGTGTGGGTATTGGTGTGTGTGTGTGTGTGTGTGTCTGTAGATATGTGCATGTGCATCTTTGATGTAAAACCAAGGGGTCTAGACCGGGCTGAAGCTCACTTCCTGGTCTTGGTGAGAGATGTTGCTCTCTAGCGCCAGCGCAGTTGGCTCCAGTATAGGTCTTTCAGCCACCCACTTCATTATAAGTCAACAACCGATGCGGGCAAAATACAAAAGAACACGTAGCCATTTTTTCTTTGTCTAATGTCGCTCTATGTGCCAATTTCTTTAGTGATTGTGTTATTTGGACAATATTTTAATATTTTCTGCGCGTCACTCGGGGCGGTATCTCACGCACTTAGCAATGACCTTGACATTTCGACCCATCCTCTTTTCTTGTGTGAAGTTGGCTGAAGCACACATTGCATGTCGCCAGCATCAAGTAATTTGCGTAGAATTTGTTATGTCATGTTCTGCTTACAACTGATTACTAATTGACCCTCTAAAAAGTTTCTCCAGCTCTTTCCTAAGTCCTCTTTACTATTTTCTTTTTCAGTTACCGTACTTACCGTGGCCTAACGTCACTAGCTAACGCTTATTTGCTATATTAGCTAGTCCAATATGCTAATAGAGTTAGCAAGTTCAGCTCCCTAACCATTTGGCTAGCTAGCTAATGTTAGCCGGCAAATGTAAAACCTGTCAAAGGTGGTTAACGGCTTGTCAGTTGTGTACATTCCGTAAAGCTCAACCTGATGGGTCTTTGTGTCTTTTCTTATAATCTGACTTGTATTTGAACTTTTCTGCCACAATGCATATTAGTCACATTATTGAATTTATCACAGCTTTGTGACAGTCTCATTGTGAGAATTGAAATTGGGCTTCGTTCTGTGCTCTCCACCAGCTAAGTGCATTTTATGTAGAGTGAATTTCAACATTGCTAACGTGCATTAATCAAACAGGCTGGTGTATTTTTCATTTGAGGTCATTGGCTTTTCCACCCCGGATTGTCGATCACACTGTGTCTGGACCCAGCCCGGACTTTATGACCATATAAGGGTCCCCTCTTTTCCCTACTGCACCGTCTCTGGCTCCAATTTGTACAACATCGCAGCACAAAAGCGGAACTTTCACAAGCCCGTGGAAAATCAACAGCTGACAATGGGAAGATATTAGTCCCCATGTACAGTTTCAAACTGTAGTCTGGCTTTTTTATGGCGGTTTTGGAGTAGTGGCTTCTTCCCTGCTGAGCAGCCTTTCAGGTTATGTTGATATAGGACTTGTTTTTATTGTGGATATAGATAATTTTGTACCTGTTCCCTCCAGCATCTTCACAAGGTCCTTTGCTGTTGTTCTGGGATTGATTTGCACTTTTCGCACCAAAGCACGTTCATCTCTAGGAGACAGAATGCGTCTCCTTCCTGAGCGGTATGACGGCTGCGTGGTCCCATGGTGTTTATACTTGCGTACTATTGTTTGTACAAATGAACGTGGTACCTTCAGGCATTTGGAAATTGCTCCCATGGATGAACCAGACTTGTGGAGGTCCACAATTTTTTTTCTGAGGTCTTGGCTGATTTCTTTTTATTTTCCTATGATGTCAAGCAAAGAGGCACTGAGTTTGAAGGTAGGCCTTAAAATACATCCACAGGTACACCTCCAATTGACTCAAATAATGTCAATTAGCCTATCAGAAGTTTCTAAAGCCATGACATCATTTTCTCGAATTTTTCAAGCTGTTTAAAGGCACAGTCAACTTAGTGTATGCAAACTTCTGACCCACTGGAATTGTGATATAGTGAATTAAAAGTGAAATAATCTGTCTGTAAACAATTGTTGGAAAATTTTCGTGTCATGTGTCATGCACAAAGTAGATGTCCTAACTGACTTGCCAACACTATAGTTTACTAACATGAAATCTGTGGAGTGAAAATGAGTTAAAAATTAGTTTTAATGACTTCAACCTAAGTGTATGTAAACTTCCAACTTCAACTGTATATGACTTTATATCTGTAATATAAATATACAGTCAGATGGAAGTTATCATAACAGGATAAACTGGCATAGAAAGGCAAAGGCAAAATAAAGGCAACATACATACAATAAAGTTGAATAAAACAGTAATACAGGTAATATAGTGATGTATATAATTAAACTCAACATTTAAAAATATTTCCAAGAGGTTGACAGCAATTTAAAAATGTTTTTTTTATTTTTTTTAAAGATTTTAAAAGGAAATGGAGTCAGCGACCCTGCTCAAATCCGGCAGATGATTCCATCAAATCCATCCCAGCTGCAATGCTTTGTACCCTGTTGTTTAAAAATTGGAACAGTGAGGAGATAATTTCCTATAGAATTTAAGGGAGTGTGGTGGGGTGTATGCTTTTAAGAGATTTGCTGTGTATTCTGGAGCTAGACCAAACCTTGCCTTAAAGGTGGTAAGTAAAATTTTAAAAACAATTCTAAAAGAAAGAAAAAAACTCAGCCAGTGTAGTAAGGCCAGGAAACAGGCACCAAAGCAGTTTCAGTCAAACTACAGTACGGTTTCTGACACAACCTTACACTTTTGTAAATATATGAATTATACAGCAATAGTTTTGTTACACTAAAAAAAAACAAAAAAAACAAAAAAACAAAAGACCTGGAACTTGCTTGAATTTGTTTTCAAAACTAGACACAAATATCTTTGTGGACTGAATGTGGGCCAAAATTTCCCATCAACAGTGTAAAACAGACTGACACAGTGCTGCCAAGGAATTTTGGGACACGTGGGTCATCCCGCAGTGACCTGCAAACAGCACCGGTCCAAATTCCAAATATAAAATGGCACCAGAGTGCCTGCTCGGGGCCGTCAGAGGCGCCTTGTGCACCTCTCTAGCCATTTTGGGGGGTGGGGTGACATAACTAAAGAGGCATTAACGGTCAGTTGCGACATCGCTAAGCATACTCAGAGGCCTTGACAAGCATGGGAAAATAGCATTATAGCCTGCCAGCGAATTGGGCAGGAAAACAAGGCACAATTTGAGCCCTGTTCCAAGCGGCCTCTCGCTGGCGCATCTGCATGGACCTGACAACTTTCTATCATGTATACCAACTTTCCCAGGGAGCGTTAGGTACATAAAAAGGACATTCCTCCTGCCAGTGCGGTCATAAATCACCACCCCCCTCTACCCCCCCCCCCCCCCCCCCCTCGGCTCTGCCTCCTTCCCTTCACCCCGTTACTGCTCCCCACACATTATGCACTTCAGGGGGGCGAGCCATCGTATAAAACCGGGCCCATGTTAGCATCTCTGCTAATCTGGGGTCAGGTTCCCCCTGTCCATATCCAAACCTTATCCATTATGAGCTGCAAGGCTACTGTTCCTAGATCAAGGCCTATAGTACATTCGTAAAAATTCTCAGAGTTGGAAAGCTGATCTAGGTTCAGATTTCCCCCGGCCATATCCTAACCTTAACTTGAAGAGTGAAAGGAAAAAGCTGATCCTAGATCAGGGTTTATAAACATAAAACATCTCAGATTAGGAGTGCTTGATCTAGGGCAGGGGTAGGCAACCCTGGTCCTGGATTGCCGGTGACGTTTCTGGTTTTTGTTCCATCTGAGCTTGATCGCAAGAGTTTGACGGATGATTAAAAGTCTGAGCCTGAATATTCTCGATGGTGAAAAAAATAAATAAAATGATGGTTAAATAAAATGAATCCGGTCATGTTGTTATAGATTTGGATGGAGTAAAAACCAGGACCCTCTCCGGCACTTGAGGACCAGGATTGCCTTTACCCCTGATCTACAGCTAGGTTTCTCCTGTCCATATCCTAACCATATCCATTATGAGCTAAAAAGGCTAAAATATCCCAAGATCAGCACTCCTTCTCTGAGACACACTGTGAATGCATGCGCTGACATCAAACATAGAATCACGCTGTACCATTTAAAGGCAGCATGGGTCAGAAATTATCCCTTTAATGTGTCCACAGTGACAGTGAATAGGGTACTGGACCTGCAACTCAAAGGTTGTAGTGTTTGATTCCCAGGTGGGGTGCTGCTGTGGTACCCCCTGAGCAAGGTCCTTAACCTGAATGGAATCAGTAAATATCCAGCCTTAGAAATGGATTGTATGACATAGAATGTAAACTCTGTAAGTTACTCTGGGTAAGAATATCTGCCGAATGCCTTAATGTAAATGATACCTTCGAGGGGAGGCATCAGTGTTGACTGACTGCTCCTATTTAAGGAGTGGGAAGTGTTTCTCTCCCTACTTATGGCACGCAGTTATGTATCACGAGAACATGTACAACAATCATAATGCTTTAGGTGACCTTACTATGGACTGCTCTGATTCTGCACAGCAAAAATGGTGGCGTACATTTAACACCCTAGGGTGTTCATACGAGTCTGTGGTCTCATGTAAACACCCTAGGGTGTTAAATATACGCCAGCAGTGTTATGATTTACACTGACATTTTTGCTGTGTGCTTTCATTGGTTTTACCAAAGAAATTCTACCTTCATTGGTTTTACTATGTTACCACATGACCACTGCCTGAACGTCCCCTCCCCTCCTTGATTGTGTCTGTGTATTATTTTGTATATTATATGTTAGTCTACTTTCTAATTAAAAAAATGTTCCTCAAGAGTTACAGAGAGTCTGACATACAGTGTATGTATATGTGTGTGTCTGCGCGCGAGTGTGTATCTATGTGTGCACATATGTATGTTAGTATTTAAGAAATAATGACCAAAGCTAAAGCTATATGTAAAGGGTATGCATTTCAATAAAACAAATAAATTAAAAAAACAACCAAAAAAAAAAAAAATTATTAAAAACATGTTATTTTCTGCTTCCTGCACCCAGGAATGCAAACCTTTCTGACTGATCACCTCCGGGAAAAGTTTTACGCTGATGTGAGATTTCCCGGTGGGGCCTGGAGGCAGAGCCCAGCCTGACAATAGTGTCAGATAATTCCCCTTTCAGGCCCCAGTGAGGACCAGCGCCTCAGTCTGCCCCTTCCAGGCTCTGCTGTTGTCTGTGTGCACTGGTGAAGCTCAGCGGGGAACCTTTTGTCATGTTACAAGTGGAAAAATACCAATTTGTAGCAATTTGTCTCACAGCAGTCCTGGGTGTTAAAGAAGGGGGGGGTTGGGGGGGGGTTACCCTCTCTTAGTGTCCATCATACAGACTGGCTCGTAGGGTGGTCAACAGAAGAGAAAAACGACTGATCAGTTTAGACACTGTCCTGTGACTCGTATCTCTGGCGTTGTGAATCAGTGTACAGCTGTCCTTCTTTTTGTTTGGTGGCTTCATACAAGACCCATTTTGTTCACCCAACTTGTGCTGCCGGGGGTTAAGAAACCAGGACCTACCACTTGCTTAAATCCCTCACTCAGGCTCGCAAACAGAGGACGCCGCTTTTGAAGGATGCATCGGACGGAGGCTTCTGCGTGTCCGTGGCTTCGAAGGAGTGTGAAAGCTGCGACAAAACGACAAAAATAAATACGACTAAATAATAAAAAAGTAAGAAAAAACATGGGGTATGCTGACTGGTATATGTGACAATATTGGGTCAGTGTAATGGATGTAAGCATGAATTCAGTGGAGCATTGAATGCAACATTGGATTATGGCCGCTGAATAAACCGCTGGATCCCTGCAGAATTGAATCAGGGTTCTGGAATATTTATGTGCATTATTTACAACCACCGGGAAAAGTCTTTCAAATTGCTGAATCATTTTATATTCATTCTCTTTTTATGGTAGTCTACTTTATGGCTTTCTACTTAATTCCAGAACTCAGAAACAAATGCGGTGTAAGCCACGGGGAGGAAAGAACAGAATGCTGGTAGATGGGGCGAGGACTGTATTTTTAGGGTTTGTAATTAGATTACCATACTAACTTCTGGACCGATGAGGAATTTATAATATGATAAACAAATTATAATAAAGAGAGGATGCATAAGGGT
Organism: Synaphobranchus kaupii; assembly: GCA_029718625.1. Lineage (NCBI taxonomy): Eukaryota > Metazoa > Chordata > Actinopteri > Anguilliformes > Synaphobranchidae > Synaphobranchus > Synaphobranchus kaupii. The sequence goes on along the minus strand of CM056392.1, from coordinate 15,059,499 downwards.
GGTCCAGACGTTCTTAAGGCAAACCCATAATAGAATTAGCCTCCAGTGGATCAATCAATCTTCCATGCATCTCGGGCAACAAGCAGACATGCACACGTGCACGCACGCACTCATGCACACGCACACGCACGCGCACACACACACACGTACGTACATGTGCGCACATACACATGCACACGCACAAACGCACAAATATATGCGCACACATGCATGCGCAAACATACACACACGCGCACAAACACAGGCGTACAAATCAACACATGCATGCAAATCCATGCGTGTTCTTCACTCATTTGAACAAAATGTTGTTGCAAAATACACAATGTAATCACCACAAAATATTCCTATGGAAAGGTTGAAGAGTCAAATGCTATCTTATACGACATCATGTTGAGTTAACAATCAACAGCAGGAAAAATACTATGCACCACAACCTATGGCATGTTCATAAATGCCTAGATACGCCCAACCAACCCTGAGGTTGCTGACTCACAGAAATGAAAGGCATTCCGCCGGTGTTAGAACAACAGACACCTTTAAAGCAGCCATCAGTAACAGCAGTGCGGTGCAGGGCAACAGCCCGCGTAAAGCCGCTCAAATAGATAAATCAATCCATCAATTTGCCATAGGGAGCTGAGGAGGAGGAGGTGTTTCGGTTGGTTCGATACATTTGACCCGGAATGTGATAATTAATGTGATAATGACTTTAAATAATTCAGTTTCTCCACTGTGGACAATGACAGGGGCATTTAAACCCTGCAGTCCTTCGGCCCTTCAGCAGCGCAATGCTCCACGCGGTCGTTGCAATTTCTTCAGGAGGTCACTGAGAGGCAGATTATAATGTGTCTATAAAGTCTGGTGACCCCAAAGTCTTCCTCATTTACAGCCAATGAGTTAAAGTGTGTCCAATTCAATCCGTTGCTGTTTATGAACTGGAAAGTGCCGACCTGCTTACTTTAAGTAAATTGAACACAGCAAAATCTGGCCTGCATCAGAAATGCTGCTCGCCTGAATCTAAAGTTACAAACAAGAGCGTTGGGTTTGTGCAGGAAAGCAAAGAACAACTTCATCTTTATATAATTAAGTTATAATTAAATAATAATTAATTTGACTATATAGTCACATTTTTTTATTTGTTTATTTGTGGCATTTTCTTTCCTCATGCAAGATCAAGTGCCGGAGTATTTTCAGATTAAAATTATATTTGAGAACATTGACAACCATGTAAAACCTGTTTTTGGAAACTCAACCCACAAGAAACCACTGATGTATGAAAATGATGCATGAATACACAGTAAAATGCCCAGTGTTAATTCAACTCTAACATATGAGTCAAATAGGGACCATATGTACTGTGTACTCTGAGTAGATTTAACACTGGATATTTTACTGTGTAGCAATGAATTAATGGCATAGCTGACGTTCTGGGGTTTTTTGATATTATGTCAGTTTTAATGCATGTTTTCGATTGGCTAGGACAGTTTTTGTGGGCACTGGAGGATACATTTCTGATGACCTTCTGGCTTTACAATGGCAGGTACAATAGAAGGCACGCTTACAAGGTAGATTTCGGGGCTTGTGGTCTAAAGCAGTGGTTCTCAAACTCAGTTTGGGGGACCCCTGTGAATGCAAAGAAACCGTGTCTTTTAAAGGAACTTTTTCACTCACCCCACATTTAATATAGCCTTCTCTGCGTCACGCGGAAGAGAGACATTTTAACCCCCGACACGACGCGAACATCCCATCTAAACGATGGAGCGCCAATTAAAGAGCCCGATGAACGCCTTTAACGATTCTCAGATGAATTATCTACGCAAAAGGTGCAATATCGTACGGTGTATTTTACGCCAGCAAAAATAAATTATACCTTCATGGGAAAATCAATATGGGATATAAGAGAGAAAGGTGGCTGCATCGAGCGTTATAGACTAATCTGACAGATGAACATCACCCGTCTACTACTGCGAATCAATGCATGTTTAACTTATTTTGTCGTGATACCTTTTTCTGCCGCATACATCTTTTTTAAGTATACCTAAATGGCTAATTTCAGATTCTTAGGATACTCTAATGTAAACGGCCGACTAAAAGCCTCCGTTATGATTAAATCTGGTGATTTAAGGAACGGGGGCCGATTACCTCGTTTTGCATTTTTGTTCCTCCGCGGTACGAGAGTGTAAGTCTCATTCGTTCAGATTGGATCAGAGGTTTTGGGAGGTGAGATCTGTGAATAGAGGGAGAGAGTAAGGGCAAGAGAGATGAGGGCATGTGGTCCATCGCCTCTCCTTTCCTCCTTCAAAGCGTATCGATCGCCGCGTCTCATAAAAAACACTTTCTGTGAAGATCTCCGAGAACCCCCCTCCTCCTCCTCAAGCCTGTCTTCTGACAGCTTGTCTAAAACAGTCAAGGACACAAATATCAACCCGCGCAGCCCAAGAGCTGACTTGCCTTTCAGCCTTGGGTGGCCGCTTTCGTGCATTTCGATGGCTTTCTGGAACAGTCGGTCTTAACCAAATGCAATGATATTACGTCTTTAAAATTATGCTGGTGGAAATTAATTATCTGCTAGGCTATTGATCGGATTACTGTAACCCTACATGCAAACACCACTCGATGTTTTTGTTGGACCACCTCTTCACTTTCGCCGAATCTTAATTATGAATCCAGCATACTATCTTGTAGCAATATACATTAAGTGACCGATTGTGCTGTTGTTATTTTTGGATTGTGCAAGAAACTTGTGCAAGCTTATAAAGATACTAAAATGACTAGATCGGCTACTAATACTATTTATATGATTACAACTACGACTATCAAAATATAATAATCACAACAATATAATATCATACATAGAGACACCTCCGTCTCGTTTTTCCCCTTCGTCTATTAAGAAAGGCGGGATGTCGAAGAATTGTTTTTATTAATTTAAAGGATTATTTGCTCATTATGCATTAATCATTGTGCCCCATCTGGATGGCGCTGGTGTGACTATGCGAGAAACAGCCATTCTGAGCTCAATTAGAATCTGCCTCCCTTCTCTGTCTGCCCATAAATCATCCACCCAAACTGAAATTAACAGTTAGTGGAGCGCATTAATAATCTGCGCCGGGCATTGGGGAAACTCAGCTACTGGAACCTTCCATCTCTCAGAATGGCGAAAACATCATTTTGTTTGTGAAATATAAACATTCCACGCTAAGGTTCCTCGGAGAGTTTTTTTACCCTCTCTCTCCTTTCCTCGGTCTGCGCTCTGACAGGAAAAATGATGGCGCACAAAACTGCCAGACGACCAGTCACCCAAACACAGTTTGTACAGCAGCACGACCTGACCACCGGCCAGATGCATGGGCTCAATACTGAGCAACAAATCTCACTTTGTGTGCAGAAATCATACACTACACATCAGCTCGACTCATTCACAATTAAACGGTGTTTAAGCCTCAGGATTTGTTTTGTTTTTAGTACTTAATAATTACACAGTTATCAAGTTTAGGTCTATAGGAAACATAATTACTATTGTGAAGCGCACATTATTAACAATGTAGCCAAATAGATTAAATTTAGTTACAATTACATTGACAGCAACAATGCGCATACACATACCGTTGTAATAACGCATTTCAATTGTTTTATAGTATTTTTCAAAACTACTATGGCTTTTGTTGATATTATAGCCTATTGGGTTTAAAATTAATTATATATATATATATATATATATATATATATATATATATATATATATATATATATATATATAAAACAGTCAATGTTGAATTAACATTGCAAGTTAATTGTGTCTGTAGCCTACAAACATTATAATTATTATGTAAAAGAGCATGTGTGCTCAGTCAACCTACCCTGTATAAATAAATAAATAAATAAATAAATAAATAAATAACAATCATTCTTATTATGGTTATTATGATCATATTTACGATACTTGTTATGAAGATGATGATGATGATGATGATGATGATGTTTATTATTATTATTATTATTATTATTATTATTATTATTATTATTATTATTATTGTGTAAGTAAGTATTAGTATTCATATTATTATTGTTATTATTGCTAGTATAATCATGAACATAATTACTTTGATTGACACTATTTTCCCTGCTGGAGGTATGACCTATGACCTGGGAAGTTATGGGACAAGACTGCACTCTCTGTGCTACATGGTGAGAGCTGTATCTTGACCCAGAGAGATGACAGGACATCCATTTACATGGCAGGGATAAATCCTAACCAGAGCACCACAATGTGTGCAGGATGGGCTAAGAGAAGACATACTACTGCTTAGCGGTGTGTGTGTGTGTGTGTGTGTATGTACATGACTGCTTATGAGTGTATGTGTGAATATGTGTCTGTGTGTGATTCTATGTGTACGGGTTTGTGTGGGTGAGCGTGTGTGCGTATGTGATTGTGCGTGTCAGAGAGAGTTAAGAGTGTCTGCGGGTGCGTATGCGTGTGCGCGCGTGAGTGTGTGCGTGCACATACGTATGTGTGTGTGAGCTTATTTCACTATTGCAGAGGCTTAATTGTGAGTCGGTCGCATGGTAAGGCACCCAACAAATCTCCTGCGCTGTAGAGGCTGTCAGTTACGGCCCAGTAACGCTGTTATTGCACCTAGGGCAACATACTGTGAGATATGGGGCGCAATTCTGCCGATTACCCAGGTGAAAGCATGGGGTGGGGGGGGTTCTATGATATATGGTGACCACTTAAACCCTATGTGTCTTGTACATTGCATCTTTGATAGATTAGAAGTGTGACATTAAAATGGAAATTACTCCTACCGACGCTCGACAAGGAGCCGGTGGTGACCTCCGACCTCCCGGCGGCTGACCGAATGATCCATCAGAAAGGGAGGGTTTGTCAGGGGACGGTTCCGTGCCGAGCAGGAACGGGAAGGGGCATCCTCCGTTGGTTTGGGGGGTGGGGGGGGGGGGGGTGGATATGGAGTGAGATCTGGCCCGTTTCCGCCTGCGGAATGAACAGCGGCACGCACGCAGGACACACGCCGTCGGATTCAAAACCTCCCCACGACGTGAGTGACCAAAGCCGTAAGCTGCCGCCCTTGCCCTTTTAATCAAATGGTGTGTGGCTTTTTCTGGCTAGAGCACTGCTGTGGATTATCACCAAGGTTTATCATCCAACAGCCAGCACTTACAGCTTATCGAAATGACTAAGAACTTAATTCTATTCATTCAATTTAAACTATCTTGCTTTTAACTCTTTGTTCAAATTTTGTAAATATTTGGAAGTGTTAACAGTATAATTGCACACTATGTGTTCATATATGATTTGTTGAGTTTGTTGAGAGTGCAGAGTTTCTTGCAATGAAAATTCACTTCAAGGGCAATAAAGGATCTATCTATCTGCATTACATTACATTACATTACAGGCATTTAGCAGACACTCTTATCCAGAGCGACTTACACAACTTCTTATTACATTTATCCATTCATACAGCTGGATATATACTGAAGCAATTCAGGTTAAGTACCTTGCTCAAGGGTACAACGGCAGTGTCCGGCTGGGAACCTGAAACCTTTCGGTTACAAGTCCTGTTCCTTAACCATTATACTACACTGCCGCTATCTATCTATCTATCTATCTATCTATCTATCTATCTATCTATCTATCTATCTATCTATCTATCTATCTATCTATCTATCTATCTATCTATCTATCTATCTATCTACCTATCTATCGTCTGAAATATGCCTTTTGATTTCACAGCTGGTAAGTAATCGAGGACACAAGTCTGAGAAAAGGTCCCTGGCAGCCTGCGTCTCCCCTAGTGATTTCTGTGCCATTCCAGGTTCATTTGAAAAACATTAATATTACACAGCTGTAAATGCTCTCCCTGCCCCATGTAGTGTAGCAGGGTCTCTTCTGCACCATTCCCCACACTGTACCAGCCCTTTCAATCACGTTGCATGAATGACACCACACAACTGTGGACCAGGGACCACAAACATACAGATTACTATAAGGAGGGAGAGAGGGAGCGAAAGTGAGAAATAGAGGGGGAAAGGGCAATTGATAGAGAGAAAGGGAGGGGGAGAGAGGGAGAGAGAGAGAGAGAGGAGACAGAGAGAGAGAGAGAGAGAGAGAGAGGAGGGAAGGAGGGGCAGTGGACTGAGGAATTCCCTGGCCATCCTGATCCCCTCTCTTACATCTGTCAGGCGAGTCAGAGGGGGGCCTTGTTCCTGGCTGATTGTTCTCACCGACGACCTGACACCACCATCTATAATTAATTACATCATTTACATTAGACTATTGACTAAACAAATACATAAATCACAGGGGCCCCAAGTCAATAGACGCAGACATATTTAATCATGTTCTAAATAATGATTACTGTTCCCATAATGCAATAATTATTTTCAGCAGCTGACTTGAATTAATTCTCTGTCACACTGCCATCACGGAGGGAGAAAGAGAGAAAGAGAAAGAAAGAGATGGAGAGAGAATGGAGAGACTGAGACAAAGCGATAAAAAGAGGGTGTGATGGAGAAAAAGTGCGTGTGCGAGAGAGGGGGTGGTAGAGGGAGTGACAGTCATGTCGCTGGGAGGAAAAAAGAAGTCTTTTAGCAGCCTCTTCTGCAAGTGACAGTGATAGAGAAAGGGGCTCATGAAAATCAGGACCTGCCTCTTTATGTGGAGTGACAGCTCAAAAGTGACTGTCAAAAATGTACTGGATATTCGCTGTTTTGTTTATCAGCCGGCCAGCGCTGAATAAAATGGGAGTAACATGTATTGCCTGTCTGTCTGGCTTTTCATCTGCTCTTTAAATGGGCCAGGGGACTGGAGAGTGAAGTTTATTCCACCCGCTCTCCCTCACGCTGAAACCATTTATACCGAGGCCCGAAGAAGACAGCACTCTGTCACCAGAGACGCTGCCTCAGATCAAATCCTCCGGCATCACGCCTTCTGGGGGTCCGGCTTAGCATTTTCATTAATGTTTGTCACTAAGTTACATTAAACACCGTTTCATTTTCCCCCTGGCCGCCTTCAGCACTAAATTACTACATTTTCCATTATTTTCCCCATTTTGTCTTCCTGCAAGCATGGTGATTCTGTCACCGTGAATCATTAAACATTTTTTTGCTTTTATTTCTTCAACTCTGATCTGTCCATCTGGATACATTTCATATCCTATTTAAACAGCCCGCGGTCTCCCTAGGGCATATCGATAACATTAATGGAGATTTATACAGGTTTTCAACTGTCGGTATCGGTGTACAGATAGGACCTGTTTGATGAAACCATCTTTTCTTGACAGCACCCAAACCTCCGGGGAATCTCCTTTCCAAACACTCAGATGAGGAGACAATAGTTTTCAGGCCTGTAATGGAGCCGGGTCGCGGGTTAATGACTTTGTGTTTACCGTCTATCTCCGTCTCTGATAAGGGAATTTCTCTCTCGTTCCAAGTCTTCGACCGTTTCAATAGAGAAGCTCAGTGTAGCAACCCGCAATAGCGGAATGCGACACCACACACTGCTTTTGTGAGCGAACAAGCTGCCCAAGTTGATGGTGAGAACTACTAATATTTATTCATGATACGGAGAAAGTAGTGGATTGTTGGCACAGACTACTTCATTTACATGCTGTTATAGACTGTTTGCCCCGGCTTGGGATCGCTGTCTATCACCAAATAGATGAACCTGTCTCGTTCATTCGCTTTCCCTGTCGCCAATTCTCTCAATTTCGGCAGACAAACTCCTCAGCGCTGTCGTAGGCCTATATTTCCTTGTCTTGTATCCCTTTCTCAATTTTCTGTTGTTTTTTTTTGTATTAAAGTGCGGTTAAGCACAATAAACCAATAAAAACAAACAAACAGATAAATAAATAATGGATAAAGCGCAGCGATAAAAATAATAGCATAGGCGACATATGAGTTTCCTATATTTAATTTTCCGAGGAAAAAAAAACGTTAGACGGAGGCTACGTGTTGACATTCTGCCCTGTCACATCTAGAAAGTCCTCCTAGAATCAAAGATTCCAGTTTAGCGCACAAACCCTGCTTTCAAGTCAGCGGGTATCGATCTATTTTCGGTTGTCTTATCGCTTAAATGTTCTCCTTCGCTCACTCTTCATGTACAAATGAGATTTTTCAGTTCCAGGTGAGTTATGTGGGAACAAAGCATCATTCACACGGGTCTGGAAAATGCGACTGTGATATAAGCCCGCTGAGGTCTAATGCCAGACACTCAATCACTCGCGGTGAAGCGGGAGCCGGGCAGTAGATAAGGGAACTGTGGGCTCACGTCTCTGCGCAGATATGTATTGACCGACAACTTCTTGAACAAGCGGGGAGGAAAACAACACGTGAAAAGATACAATGGCATGCTCGTTTGCTATTTGATAATGATCAAATTAAAGCATTTCTCTCAAAGGGCAACATATAGCCTATACTGCAAAGATGTGTGATTTAAATATTAGCCTAGCTAGAAGTTGAAGTTAAGTATACAGGTCTGAATCGAATCAACTTTTGCCCTTATGCTTAATTCATAATTAAATTAAGCAAGCAAAATTAGGGTTGTCACCAATATTAACTTGCCAAACTGTATGTTTATGAAGTAAAAGATTTAGCCTACACTCGAATTAATTTGTTAATTAAAGTCAAGGAAAAGTGTTTATTGAATCCTAATCATAAACTAGAATAGCATATATGTCTAGATGTGTTTGGTGAACTGCAAATCGTCTAGTATGATATTTAAAATAACTCCTTTAAAAATAGTTTATTTCCATGCATTTCAATTAACATTTTTATATTGCTTTTTAATTCCCTTGTTCCTTTTACATTTTTGTTCTGTAAATTTACAGCAGCATGTAAACGTATTTCCACACTTAAACAACGTGATGACGTCACAGTACAATTTGGCCTGAAGCTGAGAAGCCTTTTAAAACATGGCCCTGAACCATTCTACATGAAGAGCCTATCCTTTCATTTCCTTATGAGTTGCATAATAAATTGTTCTCTGGAAGCACTTCACCACACAGAAACATTTGGCAGTCGACCAAATGTATTCGCTAGAGAGCCTGCCCCCATTGGTAGTCGGAAAACCTACATGCAGACGTTATTTAGCTATGTCTATCTTTTTTAAGATTTCCAATTTAAAGGCATGTTATATATATATATATATATATATATATATATATATATATATATATATATATATATATATATATATATATTCAGTATATATATATGCTATGTATATATAATATTAAAATTGAAGTTATAATGTAACTTAAATTTAATTTTAATGAAGCAAATGCATCATGACTGCCTTTCTTACTCCTATACACAATGCTTTTTCTTTCTTTAGAGCAAGCCTCAAAGCCTATAGTTCATAGGAATTGTACGTACAGTATGTTTAATATTGCATTTCTCAGATAACAAAGAAAAGCATATTGATTGATGGTTTTCATAAGGAAAAGGAAGGGTCCTGGAGGACCAATTGCCTGCTGTTGCTGTTTTTTGGTGTATTATATCACAAGTGATTCATTTAAGTAGTTGATTGGTTAAAAAATCTACAACTCCTGTTCTCGAGGCCTTTAATGACTGCTAATTGAAAAAGAACCACAAATACCTGTAGACACTGCAGCCTTCCAGAAATTGAAATGCATGAAACTGTTAATTTATGTCTCTTCAGAAACACAGTTTAGTGAGTTAATACAATGGAATTAATCAGTTTCACTGACCTCATAACTGACCTATTGTCCTTAACTATTGTGAAAAAAAATTACTGTCCTCACATTTAAGTGCAAGTGTTGATTTTTTTTTCCCTTCATAAAAATGGACAGTTTGGCACAATTAATTTTGAGATCTCAGAACTTGCCAAACTACCTGCAAAGAAAATTGTGAGTCACAGTTGAGGACAAGTGTTGATTTTAATTCTGACCATTGTCTGCTAAGGCTACCTATCTCCACCTTCTTATCTCCACCAGGATTTTCCAGTAGAGGCACAGGATGAAAGGAGTGAATGTAGAGAGGTGTGCTAGGGTGAAATATAACCTGTCTATTCAGAATTGTTGCTATAGGAGAGATGTGTTTATTAAACTCAGGAGGGAGAAACAGTAGAAGGTGTAATAATAATAAAAAAAATAATAATAAAAATAATAATAATAAAAATAATAATAAAAATAATAATAATAATAATAATCATCCTCATCATCACCATCATCGTATTTTCATATCAATATGAAATTGGATAAATATTAGTCCAAAACAGCCTGCAAAGGAATAATACAGTATGTAATGAGTTAATATTTCCTTGTTGTTTTTGTCCAAATGAGCCTGAACATGGCTGAGAGACTGAATTAAATATGAAATGTTAATACCATTGTTAATGAGATGCACTTTATTTACACCTCAAACACTTGCTTCTCTTCTTCAGCTGTACGTTGTTAAGCCATTCCGGGGTAAAAATTCATAGCCATTTAAAGATGACAGAAGGGTCATCGAGGTGCTCATTACAACAATCCATCATGTTCACAACTGCTGGTATCCAGCCTTGAGGTAAATTCAATCTGAGAAGGGTCAACAGACTTCCTCGCTCTTCACCCACCAATGAGGCACTGCTCCAGATGGCCATCACTGATGAAGGGCATTCTGGGTACCTGGCTGATCCAGGGCACGTTCACAAGGTTGACATTGCTCCTGGTGCGCCCCCCTCAGGCCATTGACTCTCCTGGGATGGCTGTCTTGTATAAGGGCTGCACAACAAGGGCTGGTCTGTTTTGGGATTTCAACTTCTCCTCTTAGCTGTTAAATTGGCCCAGCCATTTTGTCCATTGTTTGATCTGGCTTGTTTGATAAAGTCATAAGTTTCAGCTCCAGGCTGGCCATGTGTCATTGGTGAAAATGTTTTACTGTGGAGCTGAGGAGCGAACTAGCACTGGTGTATAAAGCTGGCTGATTCACTATTTCTCTAGTCCTGTAAGTGCCAGGAAGGGATAAATATAGAAATATATCTCTGTTACATCCATCCATTATCTAACCCGTCTATCCTGGTCAGGGTCACAGGGAGGCTAGAGCATTGGGCGAGAGGCAGGAATACACCCCATCACAGGGCACAAAAACTCAATGCACTCACACCTATGGGCAATTTAGAGTCTCCAATTAGCCTAAGCTGCATGTCTTTAGACTGTGGGAGGAAACTCACATGGACACGGGGAGACATGCAAACTCCACACAGAACGACCCTCGGCCGGGATTTGAAGGTAGAAGGTAGGATTTGAACTCGGTTCCTTCTTGCTGTGAGGAAAAAATGCTAACCACTGCACCACCGTACCGCCCTATCACTGTTACAAAATACAAAAATACTTGAAAGTACAAAATACTTCATGTGACAATCTATGAACTACAGTCAAAATTTGCAGGTGGTACAGAGGTATAAATGATAAAGCATATGAAAAAACAAGGTTATCAACCTGTATTACATATGAAACATAAACTGTACATTCAAATATATAGTCCACATACTTATATACTGCCCATACCTAATGCAGTGGTGATATTGGCATAGTGCAGACTGGAGCTCCTCGTAATGCACATCTCAGCTGCAGCTGTAGTGGATTTCTTTTCAAAATGACAATTTACATCAGAGATAAATTACCACTTAATTACTGGCAGCAGATTCACTACGCTCGCAACTCAGTCGCTTATGGGGCAACCCCCCAGCCGATGCTCAGTGTATATCAAGAGAAATAATATAATCTCATCACTGTCCATATGATATCCATCATAAAATATGCAGCAATCAATGTGACTCTTGAAAGATGTTAATAAATAATTGAGATGACACTTGAAGAATATGTGTTTGCATAAACCTATTGGGAATCATATGAGTTTCAGAAATGATTGGGGGGTAATATGGATTGCGCATGCGTCTTTAGTGGTTTGAGGACATGCTGAAATGATGCTTGGGGAACCTTTCCGTTCCAGTAAATCATTACATTGCAATCCACCGCTGCCATTGATTAATCAAACAACGAAGCCGAACGAAGGTCCAATCCTGCCTCCCATGCAGATGGAGTTCGTGAATGAGCCTTGCGACCCTGCCAAAGAGCTTTTATTTTGTGTGTTTGCGCACAAGAAGTATCGATCCGTGCACCGTCTCCTCAATGGCACCCACCCCGCGCCCCCTCGTGGACCAAGGTCAATCTCTCGACGTAGCCACACGATATCAAACGCGGTTTTTCTACCTGCTCTAGTGATGGGCGAATTGAGCTTTTTATTTCATTTCGTTTTCATCAAAGCTGAATTGAATTTAATTGTTTTTGTGATATTCACCGGGGCCAGCATGGGGGTGATGCATTAGTGGGGGGACCTGTCGGTGACGCAGGACGGGACAGGAAAGTGGAAAGTGGCAAGTGGCAGGCCAGAAATGTGTAACTGTATCTGGGCAGGAATGATGAACTTGATTCCCCTGGTGAAACTTGTGAGAGGATTGCTGTTATCTCACTGAAGGTCTTTAACAATCACTGCACGGCTCAGGCAGAGCCTGGCCGTTAATGGGTGAGGACCCTAGTTTGAGTTCCGCAGGCCGTCTGTCTCAAGCCATTGATTCACCATTTTTATGTTTTGCCATTTTAAATGGAATGCCAGCTCATAAGGTGTTGGCCAGTTTTGGGGTCATTACATTTATGTTTATATACATGCTAATATTGAGGCGACGATGAAATGCACTTCACTGTTTCCAGAGGAATGGTTTCAGTTTATATGTGTGACCGTGAGCAAGTACAAATGTGTCCCCAAGTGCTTATGTAATTCATCAATAGGCTTTTCAATCAATTTTTGTAGTCACATGCCTGGTTACGTTTTCCTGAACATTAGCCTACGTATTCAAACAATAAATTAAATTCTGCTTACTGTACAGCCAGCAATATCTGCTTAGTGCAGTTTATCCCTCAGATATTTCATGTTTCATGTTGAGATTGTGATAAAGTTACACAATATCCGCAGGTAAACAAAGATGTGTAAAAACAAATGTGTCAGGGTTGTGTATCTGTGAAAAGGAAAGGGAGGAAGACGGGGGGGGGGGGGGGGGGGGGGCGTGTTGCATGAAGTGGAGGTGGGAGGGGGGAATGAAGTGGGGGAGGAGAGTGTGGTAGGTGTGTGTGTGTGGGGGGGGGGGGGGGTTGCTCAAACAGCACTGATAATGCTGCTCATTTGGCCAGGCAGGGATCTGTTGACACACAGCTGTTTAAATAGGGCAGAATCACCTCTGTTGCCTGAGTGGTACAATAGATATTTGCTCGGTTCAAGAGTAACAACCCTGTCAAGTCTTCTGCTGTCAGGTTGCAACTCAATCAGCTTTTGCTTCGTCGCCACATCCGCACTCTAGACCCTAGAATGATGAAAAGAGGCATTTTATAACAACCCACCAAGACATATGACCAAAATTCAAGTTGCGTCAACAAATAAAGTGCCAAATTTGTCCTCTCTGCAAAAACCTTTATGGGGAGATTGCTTGTGCAGTATCACTGTCTGTGATTATGTCCTCAGTATTAACAGAAGCATGTACAAAGTAACAAAGCTTGAAAGCAACAATGCATGAAAAATTCCCACCTGAAACACATGCTTTAGGCTGTGTATTGCTTTTTTAAATCAAATGAACATTCCAGCATGCACCAGGAATCAGCTTGCACAATCTGAGCATTTTAAAGCTGTCAAAAAATGTATTCATTAAAATATGCCATATGAGATAGCAGACTTGGCAGCCCAGGTACTAAATATGGGCCCCCCATAGATGAATTTGGCCCATTGCCCACTGGGGTAAAACATATTTATATATATTTGTTAGATGCACCAAACATTGTCACTATAATAAGAGCTCTGTCACAATGTATGGCATGGGAAAAGAATGTGGGCAACACAAAAAAAGTGGCTGCAGTACTGTTTGTTAAGCAATTGGTGGCAAAAGGGCTTATGGTGTATCACATCTCGGTTCTCCAGGCTCCTTACATATTTTCCTATTACAGTGACGTTAGATAGCCATTGAGATCCAACATAGCCATTATATATTGGCACTCTGACTCAATGCAAAAATAAGATTTTTTGGACAATAAATAAATAAAGAAAACGGGCACGGATCCAGGGACTGGAAAAAATACAGTATCCCTGGTCAATCCTAATATAATACTCATCATAAATATTAGTCTCAGCTAGAAAGATACACCTTCTCTGAGCAAAGAAATCAGTTTTTATTTTCTAATTGGCCATTCATTTGAATGGTTGGAAAAATCCAAGATGGCGGAAAATTTACCCAGGTGGACTTTTTTGTTCAGTATGGTTAGTTGCAGCTGTGTACCAAGTTTGGTAAATCTAGAACACAGGGTGTAGGAGTTATGGCCTTTAATAATATTTGATTTGGGAGTAGCGGCTACTGATATCTATAAGCCTGCCAAGTTATAAGTGTTTAGCATGAAACAGCTCACAGGAAATTGACTGATGGCAGGAAACTAATAATAATAATAATAATAATAATAATAATAATAAATATAGCTGTGAGCAGCGATTCCCGGGGACCAAGCAGCGTAAGCCGCAGTTGTCAAACACAGAGACTCTATTATGGGGGATCACAACTTATCTATGCACATAACAAGCACATATCTATGTTTCTAATCAGGGCTTTTGTCATTGTTGCAAGTTTGAAATCTCTGTAAGGGAACAGTTATATTTTTGCATCTCTATAGCGCCACCATGTGGTTTGATTGGGCTAAGCCTTTGCAACTGCAGTCTTGATCTAAGTTTCAATCACCCCTCCAAGTTTCAGAACTTTATGTCAAACGGTTTTATAATTATTAGCATTTATGTGACAAGCCACACCCACTGCAAATTAATTGGATCGTCATTCAGCCGTAGGCCTTAGAAAAGTAATGCCCATATGAAGGCACATGAGGTGAGTCAAACTACCAAACTACTTACAGATTCCTGCAAATTTATCAAATTTTCGAGGAGGAGTAGCATTTTAAGTGATTTTAAGACTATTAAAAATTTCAGAAAATTTGATATTTTGCTCCACGTTTTCTTGATGGACATTTGTTCAGCGTGAGGAGCGACATCTACTGACATTAGTTTCAACTCTCTAAGTCAAACAGTGCAGGAGCTATGATTGTTTAATTATTGCAAATTCAACTGACTATTGTAGCACCACCAAGTAAGGGCATGTGGGGTGATACCTTCTAACTATAAGTCAAGTGTCATAAGAATCAGCCAATCTGAAGAATGCAGAAAAATAATAGAGTAAATATAAAACAAAATGGCGGCCAATTCAAGATGACACCGACCCATATAGTATACCTGTATATCTATGTTCATAATGAGGGCTTTTGTCACTTTAGCAAGTTTGAAATCTCTGCAAAGGAGCAGTCATATGGGAAACACCCTTCCAAAATTGATAAAGGAGTCTAAATTAAAAACACACCTTTATGATCAGGCTTATAATCAGTTACAGTCTAGAGATGTCTTTTACTTACTGTCACCTGTCAACTGCTGTGACCCCACTTTTCTTAGGCTGGCTCTTAAGTGGGTAGGGTTGTTTTGTTCTCATGACTGCATGGGTTCTCAATCTCAATCAATAGTACCTATGCAGCTATAGATTACAAATGGCGGGGCCACTTGTGTAATCCCTAGTTGGTGTCCCTGTTGCTCTATTGCCCTCCCCTAACTGCCTTCTTCCTCCCCATTCTGCCTGAGGGACACTTGCCCCGAATCTGGACTCCCCCACCGCTGCTGACAGGGGTCAAATCCCAGTGCAGCTGAATCACACCTGAACATTTGATGGCATCGGTGCCAGTGGGAGAGCTATCCTGGCGATGCCTGGTATATCGTAAATGATCGCTGTTATTCCTGAATGCGTTTTCATTGACTCTTTTCTTTAACAGCGTGAAGACACTTCTGTCAAATGGCAGTTTGTGTGAACAGCAGAGAGGAAAAGATGCAAGGACAATGCCATGGCTGCAGTAGAGGTTGATCCCTTCGATTGACAGGTGTGAGGAATAGTTGTCCAATATTAGCAACACCTTTGACCCTGCTGAGCATTTGGTGTGCTTGCTGTGATTGGCGGGGCTCTTCTATATGTTCAGCCACTGTCCTATCCCTATTTTATTATCCCTTTTTCCACCCAAATTAACAGGCCAGGCTAATGGGGGTCCGGTCTGCCTGTGAATTCTTAGGTTGTGGCCTGTTTCCATCTCTACTTTGTGGGAAACTGCAGACAGAGATGACAGAACAGGCTGCCAGCCAGACAGGCAGAGCCATGGTCACTTAACCCCACTTTAATTTCCCTTTAAGCAGTAATACACTCGCCAAGACAGTCTATTTTGCTAAAGGAGAACTCGGGCAGGAAGTAGTCAAATTCCAAAGGCGAACTCAGGCAGGAAGTAGTCAAATGCCAGACGAGAACTCAGGCAAGAAGTAGTCCGAAGTCAAAGGAGATCTCAGACAGGAAGCACCCTATAAAAACAACAGTATTATAGCACCACAGAACTGCACTGTGTATAGCACAGCTGTGCTGATAGTTCACTTAGGTGTCTTTCTTAACCAGTTGCCATAGTGAAGTGTCTATCAAAAAAGGGCACTGCCATCAGCTCTGTAGTTCTTTGGAGAGGTGCAATACACATTTTAAGGATGTAAATCTGTGCTCATGATTACAAATGACCAATGT
>CM056392.1:14904567-15042303 GCA_029718625.1 Synaphobranchus kaupii | reverse complement strand
ATGATTACAACTGACCAATGTTGGTGTTACCTGATGCCTGACAAGCCATATGTATCATTGATATGATTATGATTGTTAAGATGATGATGATTATTACTACAACAACAATCACTATTATTATTATTATTATTATTATTATTATTATTATGCACACACACACACACACACACACACACACTACACACACACACACACACACACACACACACTACACACACACACACACACACACACAAACAAACACCCATACACGCACAAAAACGGATGCACACACACACAATCACACGTACACGCACACACACACTACACACACACACACACACACACACACACTACACACACACACACACACACACACACACACAAACAAACACCCATACACGCACAAAAACGGATGCACACACACACAATCACACGTACACGCACACACACACACACACACACACACACACACGTACACACACACACACACACACACACACACACACACACACACACACACACACACACACACACACACACACACACACACACACACACACACACACACAGATACTCCATACGGGTATCCTTTGGCAGGGATGCATGACTCCCCCAGCTCAGGATCAATGGCAAAAAGTGTAATTAGTCATTCTAAATCACGCCGGGCCGGTCGAAGAGAGCTCCACCGAAAATCATTAAACAATCATGTATTTCTATTGATTTATTCAAAATACCTGGAAGGAAAGCAGATTAAACAGGAGGTAAAAGGAAGCTAATGCAGATGAACCTGGGGAGGGATGAGCACTCCTGAGGGTATTTACACCCTAATCAGGAGGAAACAATACTGCTGCTATTACCAGTCTAAAAGGGTCTATTAAACCTCCTTCACCTGACATATTTATGTATTTCACATGCTGAGGGACGCATTAAATGGAGTTCACTCATCCCATCTTTACAGCTTTGTTGGAGCAAGGAGAACAATGTTGTTTTTGTTCCTCTCTTCGTTTTTCAAATGCTGCACACCCCTAGGAACAAATGGCTTTCATAATGCAGATGCATACTGACTGACCCCGAAATCACCACAACAATGATAATCCGCACGTACGCATTAATGCAGGTTCAGAAATATTCATTAGCCTTAGAAAACCACCACAGTAAACGACACTGATAATCCGCCTATGCATTAATGCGGGTTCAGAAATATTCATTAGCCATATATTTTATACAACTGTTGATATTTTTGGGTGATTATGTTACTAATTCCTACAGGCTGTAGGTAACTTTGTAGGTAACCTTTTGTACTTATAGGAAGTGTCATTTTGATGCATTCAGATGTTGTGAACGTTCTTTTGCAAATAAGCTTCCAGTCCGAACCTTCTGGGCCTTTCTGGGGAATCTGCAGACTTCTGTTTCACACGATCTTTTCTGCAAAACTTTTTTTGCTTAGCATTGTTACATTGTTAAAGGCAGAAGACTTAGGATTTAGCTTTTTTATGTTTGTGAGATCCTGAGAGGCCTAATTGACCAGCAGAGGGTTTTTCTATGTTATCTGAATAGAAAAGGGATACATTAGATAATATTTGTATCACATGAAAGTGATTGTTTACAGCGGCATACAAAAACACAGCTAACGAGGCCTGTAACATGGCAGCCAGCACTCATATCATGATAACACAATTGAAGACCCTGGTGCTAAGAGTACGGACGTCACATTTTTAGACAATTCAAGTTGAGCATAGGAAGATGTTGTATTTGTTTAGCTAAGTCCACCCTATAAATATTGTTAACAGAAAAGGTGCCTAAGCAATGTATAAAAACAGCAAAACTTTTAATGGCTGATTTTATGGATCAATGATATTTTCGGATTTGATTTTCTCAAAATAGACATTTTGTGACCAGTACTTTTAGCACCAGGGTCTTCAATTTAGCCAAGGTGTGTGCTTCACTAAATATTTTGGTCAGAAATAGATCCAGATTTTCAGCTGGAAAAACCTTTCATTTGAAAGGCCAGTGAATTTTGAACTTATGTGTAAGGTTTATGTGTAAATATCCTGGGCAAAGAATTGGGGTTGTCCATCTGATTAAAACAGTCTCACCCGAATTAACCTCCTGTTAGATTCCTGGCTGTAATTACAGGTTACGGTTGAGGTTCTGAGGCCCACAAAATGAAGAGATTCAAGTGAGACCTTGAAAAGGCCAAATAAATGTGAGATGGGAAAATAAAATAATACAGACATCGCACGTTGCATTTCAGACAGGCAATAAAAATGCAAAAAAATCGCTTTTCTCTTTGGCTGAAACGAGTGTTCCTGTATCCTGCTGGATCTTACGTTATTGTTCTTATGGTCTCCTGCTTGGTGTGCAGGGTATTTTTCTAGAGTTAAAAATGCAACGCTGGTGCCAAGCAGCAGCTGCAAAGTGGCCAAGATGACAGAGGGGGGAGTTACTGTTTTTCTCAATTGTTTACATGCTAAAATTGGTGTTATGACCCTATTACAGTTTTTCTCAATTGTTTAGACACATTTTCTGAAATTATAACATATTTCTCAAAATTATAAACACAAAACCCACACGGTCAACTCTTTCTGCAAAACTTCATATATCTCTTGTCAAAATCAAGCACTATTTTCAAAACCATACACTCTCATCCCAAAATTACATTTTTCCTTCAAATAATAAACGCTAGTCAACAAATGACTACAAATTATAGATGCCAATTACACACTGGTTTAAAAAATCAAAGACACTATTACCATTATATTAGTTAGGCTTCAGTATTGTTTGAGTGTACTGGCCAACTCAAATATTGTTATTTTTTATTTTTCCAAATTACAAAAAAGTAGTAGAGAGTAAAATAAAAACAAACTAAAAAAAAAATATATGAGGGCCACATATTCTCATGTACATCACACATTATATTTCCTCTGGCGAAGCAGTGGGAGAAGTGTCTTTTGGAATGACAGAGCCACCCTTGGCATGACTGAGAAATGAAAATGCAATGGTTTCATTGAACCAACTTCGAAACAGAGCATCACGGTGGAAACTCACATTGTCCCATATGAAAACTTGTGTGAGCTGCTCTGGTCTATCTTGTGTGTGTGTGTAAGTGTGTGCACATGTGAGTGTGTATATGTGTGTGTTTCGATGTGTATGTGAATGTGTGTGTGCCTGAGTGAATGTGTGTGGAGCTCATTTCTGCAGCACAGTAAGGCTGGTAAGATGCTTAGCTACTCTGAGCTGCAGAGGGGACAGGTTCTCCCGTATTTGCTCCATGTAGGGTGGCTTTGGTACGTACATGAGGGATACTGCCAGCTTAGCTTGTGCACACTATGGTGTCTGTACTGTGTTCCCCTTGTAGTAGTATAAATTAGGTACTCTGCAGTACAGGAATCACAGAGTATGATATGTTACAGTAAATAACAATAGAGCAGGTCTATCTATTCACATTTCTAAATGTTTGTTCTCCACATACAGGAGAGCTCACATTTAGCCCTTTTATTTGTGCTAAAGCTCTGATTGCTGATTGAATAATTAAATAAACTAGTGTTTTATCTGTGAAGAATGTGTGTGTTAATTGATATTGGAGTTTATAGTTTTTAATGGCAGTGTTTTTCACGTGAAAACAAGAGATATACTTTTTGAAAATTGTGCCTAAAACGGCAGAATTGTGTGAAATGTATTCAAAAAGTGTTAAAGAGACTGAAATTTGCGTTAAAACAAGCAAAATAGTACTTATAATTTTGAAAAGATTGTCTATCTGTTGGCACATAAACTTAATGTTTTATTTATAGGGTCATAATACCAATTTTAGTGTCTAAACAATTGAGAAAAACTGTAATTTCAGAAAATGTCTAAACAATTGAGAAAAACTGTAATAGGGTCATAACACCAATTTTAGTGTGTAAACAATTGAGAAAAACTGTAATCATTTCGATAGTTGAGACATACTGCATTGTATTTATATAGTTTTATGATACCATACTGCATATTGCATTTACAGTTTTTCTCAATTGCTTACACACTAAAATTGGAAGTTGAAACATAATCACTGAAACCTGAAACTCATGTATCAAATCCCTAAACCAAGTCTGCAAAATTGCAAGCACAATTTCTGCTTTACATTCAGTTTTCAATTATAAATCACACTTTTGCAAAACACTACACACAGTTCACTACATTAGGCACAGCATTCAAAATTAAAATCTCTTGTGTTCCTTTGGAAAGCAACACCAATCAAAATGCCAAGCTTTATTTACCAATTGGCAACACCCACTCCTCACTGATGTAAACACTAGTTGCTTAATTGTTCACTTAGAAATCAGAGCTTTAGCACTATAAAAAGGCCACAGAGGAGCTCTCCTGTTTTGGAGGGAAATGGACATCAATAGTGAAGCAAGAACTAGAAGTCAAAGAGTGAGAGTAAGAGGAGGAAGAGGAGGACGAGGACGAGGAAGGACAGTTGTCTCGGATGAGATCAGGGCCACATTGGTTGACCATGTGCTCAACCATGTATTGGGAGGCTGGGCAGAGAGTTCAGCCCAACCTGAGCTGCTACACGGTTGCATCTATCATCCGTACATTCAGAAATGAGAACCGGTAAGTTACCTACAGTCTACACTTTGCTACTGCTCTTTATGTATGTATACTGTAGTATACTGCAGTCCGACATATCAGTAGACCTATGTTACTCAGTGATTGTTGGCCAATGTTACAGTAATGTAATTTCATATTTTAAAAAAAAGAAATTATTTTAGCTTACTGTAACCAATCGTATCATGTTTTTGGATGTTCTGCAGAATTGAGAGACGACCAGTCTATGGTGGAAGACACCGGCTGTTTACACCAGAACAGGAGACCGCTATTGTGAACATGGTGGTGGCAAACAATACCATTAGACTACGAGAAATCCAGAACCACATAATTGCAGACAACACAATATTCAATAACATTCACCAGGTGGGCTTGTCTACATTGGACCGTGTATTACAGAGCAACCAAATCCGGATGAAACAGGTCTACAGGGTGCCATTTGACCGAAACTCAGAGAGGGTTAAAGAACAGCGCTATGAATTTGTGCAAGTGAGTACTATACTGTGTATAGACACATTACAGTACTGTAATCCAGTGTATTGTGCTTCACCATATTGACTGCTCTAGGTCTATGTAAGGGAGAGTGTAGGGTTCGGAGAACCAAACGCGACCGACAAGGATTTCTAAAAGCGTATCTAGAGAGATATGCCACAAAACGCGGAAGAAGCCGCACCAGGACTGGGATAACACAGGATCGGGAGCAAAACCTCCCTAGCACAAAGCAAAACAAAGCAACCTCCAAAGAGGCGATCTCGATAAACAGTGAGAATAACTAACAAAAGAACCTCACGCACTAAATAATTAGGCGTAATAAGAGGTAGTGAAACAAAAGAAAAGAAACACTCTGTATAAACGGGCGAGAGAAAGAAAATGAAACTAGAACCTGTTACCTACAGCTCTAGGTGAAAACGAGCTGAACAAAAAGGTAACTGGCAGAAGAGTACAAAAGGATAAAGAGAGAAAGGAAAGGAAAAGACTAAAATAAATCTTTCTCCTAACTCTAAACCGGACTTGCTACGTTGCCTATTCGTACGAACCAGAAATAGCCGACAGGAAACGCGAAACGGGTACAGAGAATAATTGTCGGGCAAGACACGAATACCGGAACGGAGGTGGAAAAAATCCGATAGAGCATCCCGACGACGCCAAAAAGAAAGACGACCGCAGAAACAGCAGGGGCTGCAAATACCCATGACAGTCTATTTCTCATATTGTCTTGTTGTCTGTTTCAGAGAGTCTTGGAGCTGGATGCCGCTGCAATTCAGCACGTTTATATTTTTATTGATGAGGCTGGCTTTAAACTAGCCAAAATAAGGGGATGGGGACAGAACATTATTGGCCACCATGCCATTGTGAATGTCCCTGGACAGCGTGGAGGGAATATCACCATGTGCGCAGCCATTAGCCAGCAAGGCATCCTCCATCACCATCAGTAGTGTTTTGTGTTGAGCACATCAGTGTGTTGTTGGTTGGTAGAAAGATCTATTCATATGATGGCATGTGTGTCATTTTGATGCAAAAAGAATATTTTGGAAAGAGAGAAAACAGTTTTGAGTGTTTGCTTTTGCTAGAGATTTGTAGAGTTTTGCATTTTGTGTTTGTGGTTTTGTGGTTTGTGTTTTGAGAAAATGAGACAAAAATTCAGAAAATGTGTGTAAACGATTGTGAAAAACTGTAATAAAAATAGCTACACTATAATCTTCACATTTGCTTATTATAACTAAATGCAACATAACATTTTAAGTCTGCAATACTTCAGAATGACCCTGAATCTCCTGTAAAAGTCAATGATTGTACAGAGGAATGTCATCTACCTAGCCTTCCAGGAGCAGACCTATATCCAGATTTTACTGCAAAAAAAGTCACTTGACATAGAAATCAGTCTGTTATTTACTATAGTTCCACCATTATTAGGTTTGTTTGTTGATAATGGGTTTACACATACTTTGTTTACTTAAAGGTTGTATCAGCGATTTTGGGTGGAAACATAAATGATCACATTCATCTGATTTTTCCTCACGATCCGCTAGCTGCCCGCCCCATAAGCAGGCCGTCAAAAAACTGCGTCTCTGTAGGCAGCCTATGCTCCGAGATCGTACACAAAAAACAATGGTACTACCAACTACTCAAAACCAAAATAAACAGTATTCCAACCAATCACAATGATCTGCACAAACGTGACGTCACTTCTGAAGCGAAATCCCAAACAAACATACTTATGAATAATTATGTTATGTTTTAAAAAATAGTGTTCAAGCATCCAGAATTATAACCACGTTAATAACGTTTGTAAGAAACCAAACCGTTTGTAAATCCGTCAAGATTTCAGCGAGATAAGAGTATTAGCGTTTGTGCAGATCATTGTGATTGGTTGGAATACTGTTTATTTTGGTTTTGAGTGGTTGGTAGTACCATTTGTTTTTGTGTACGATCTCGGAGCATAGGCTGCCTACAGAGACGCGGTTTTTTGACGGCCTGCTTATGGGGCGGGCAGCTAGCGGATCGTGAGGAAAAATCAGATGAATGTGATCATTTATGTTTCCACCCAAAATCGCTGATACAACCTTTAACATTCAATAAGGAAATACTATACAATACTTTTGCGTGCAAAAGCACATAACATTTATGAGTGTCACACACATGCAATGTATGTCTGCACCACTTTGCACATGAGCTCTAAAGCATCTGAATAATATCTTTGCTTTGATATTTAATTCCAGATAAGATTATTGCTTATAAAGGCAAATAGGGATATCAATTTCAGTTTTATCCTCATCAAAACATGTGGTTGGCAGCGATGGTGGGAGACCAGAGTTTCGGAGCTATAATTTGCAAAGATTTAAATAAGTCCTTCTTGTAATTTTCTATGAACGTGGGCATGAAACAGTGAGCACTTTAATGCCCCAAACTCATTCCCCGGGCAGAAATATTAATCAAGACAGATTAAGCTTTCCCCACATTTGCTTAATGTCTTAGGAGCAATGCAAAGGATCATATTTAAAGTTATACATTAATAAGTGGGGGCCTTTACATCCAAATATGCACTGTTTCATCATTCAGAGTCAACGCAAGAAAAAGCCATTTTACTGGATGTACTGGGTACATATAAAAGAAAGAGATTCAGTACCAATGTGTCATTAACGTTTCCCTGGATTTAATCAACATTTGTCCATAACTTATCCCTGAATTCAATCAACAATTGTCTGCATCTTTGGAACATTCCTGCCAATATATACACTATATAAAAAATAAGTAAAATATCATATTCTTTGTGCTTTATTTTTAAGGGACATTCAAGACACTGGGCAAATTTATGCTTTGGCAATGATTAAGATAATTGGTACATATTGTTATTCGGAGCTGCTTCCCATCTCAACCCTCAAGCCCCTAGGAAAATTTATTTAGGTAAGCTTAAATTTCAGGTCCTTAAATAAATTTTGGTTATATTTTTTATATTTTTCTCCTCATTTGCAATCATCCTGTAATTTATATTTGCAATTTAAATGTATCCATTATATTTACTTTTCCCCCCCTCCCCGCTCAAATTTCAACTGTAAAAGGCCATGAAGGAATTATATGTGCATAAACTAAATTATGTTTGGGTGCTAAACTAATTATGTTTTGGCTGATTTGATGCAGAAATTTACCATGACTTCATGGTTTACCATGATTCAGTTTGGAAATGAGCATTTACATATTTGTTTCTTGTTAATTTAGATTTATAGACTTGGTAGCTGATCCACTAAACAAGCGATCAGGTTTCATTCAGTCATAAAGTATGACACAGTAGGATCCCAGTGGAATATTTTCTGATTCATGGACAAATTTACAAGGACATTTTTTCACATTGCTGACAAGACTGCTGTTTTTGTAAATGCCATACAACCTTGTACCAATATCTAGAAAGTTCACTGCAAACATTGGTATTTGGTAGCATAAACACTTTGTTAGTGCAGCTTGGCTGATTAACTGTTTCCTCATTTTTCCCTTTAATTTAATTAAAAAAATTTTTTCTGGTTCATGGTAACCCAAAATAGCGACCTGAAATTCATAGGATCACCATATAGCAGTTTGGCTGTTCAGTCACCTGCTTAGGTTTTCAATGTGAGTCCTTAGGGCCTATTTTCACAGTCAAGGCTCAATTCAACACAGACTCAGTGGTATAGTGGTCAGGGATTAAGGTGTGTTCAGTTTCAGTCATTTTGTCACTAGAGACTGTAGCATACCTGCAGTGCAGTTGTTAAATGGGTTGGGTTAAGAGAATAAATTGCGTTCGGTCACGGTTTCATTATGGCCAATTAGATTGGTCACTTTCTTTCACTTTAATACCACTGCATCAAGGCCACAGGTGAACTGGCAGTTTTGTCATGTCCTATGTGCTTGTCCAGTAGATGCAGAGCCTCCATATGCACCTGTACAGCACCTCACATAAATTCTCATCAGAAAAATAATATTGTCAAGACTGGCTGTGAAATAGGAGTGTTTTTTCATGAGCCTAAAGTATTGATTTATTATTTGTCATTTATTTCTTTATTTATTGTAATTTGTAGTAGTCAAACTTGTTTATAGTTGCTCAAAAGCTATGGGTATATGCAATGGATGAAAAATATGTTATCACTGTGTATTATTGTGAAGTATAAGTGCAGAGTGTATTAGCATAATGCAACTAGAGCAGTGGATTGGAAGGTGGCAGACAGCAGGCTCAGGAGCAGCTCAAGAAATGGGGCAGGTGCCCCATTGGTGGGAGAGGGAAATAAGAAAAGGGAAAAAAAAAGTTTGGAAAGACATATGGGTAGAAGACAAAGATACAGAGTGGAGTTGGCAACATATAACCCTGCCAGGAGCTTCCTATGGTAGCATGTTACTTGGCATTGCTACTTGGAATGTTGGTGATCTAGGCCTTTTCTTCATGCACTAATTGTAATTTGCTCTGGATGAGAGTGACAGCTAAATTCCTAAAATGTATAATGTACACGTAAGCATGCCTACAAGGACAAAGACAAATAATCCTCACAGGTAATGAGAAAGGCAAGAAACCTACCCAACCCCCAAAAGCCTGCATGCGGAAATGGGATCACAACTGTTGAGATGTGACACCAGGCCATGTTTGTCACTTCTCCAGCTCTGTGTCTAGACTATAACTGATTTTAGGTTTCACTATAAATGTGCGTTTTTAATCTAGACTTAAATATTGAGACTGTCTGATTCCCTTTTGGAAGCTTATGCCATAGTATTGGAGTTTTATAACAAAAGGCTCTACCACCTGTGAAGTTCTTTGAAATGTTTAGGACTACTAGATAACCTGCGTCTTAAGAAGAACAAAGTAACCTTGTAGGCTTGTAAGATTGAAGCATATCTGACGGATACATACAGATCCTTTCCAAAAAATTAGAATATCATGGAAAAGTTTTTTTTTTCCATAATTCCATTCAAAAAGTGAAACTTTCATAGATTATAGATTCATTACACACAAAGTGAAATATTTCTAGCCTTTATTTGTTTAATTTTTCATAATTTTGGCTTACAGCTCCAGAAAACCCCCAAAACAGTATTTCAAGAAATTAGAATAGTGTGTCGAAAATCAGACTCCAGCCTCAGTCCACTCCCTCTGCATCTCCGCCACATTTTGGAATCGTCTTTGCTTGACAATCCGCTGAAGCCTACGGTCATCTCTTTTGCTTGTGCACCTTCTCCTGCCACATTTTTCCCTTCCATTAAACTTTCTATTGATATGCTTGGACACTGCACTCTGTGAACAGCCAGCCTCCTTAGCGATGACCTTTTGTGGCTTACCCACATTCATTCTCTGAAATAACTGAAGTAAATGCTGATTTTCGACACACTATTCTAATTTCTTGAAATACTGTTTTGGGGGTTTTCTGGAGCTGTAAGCCAAAATTATGAAAAATTAAACAAATAAAGGCTAGAAATATTTCACTTTGTGTGTAATGAATCTATAATCTATGAAAGTTTCACTTTTTGAATGGAATTATGGAAAAAAAAACAACTTTTCCATGATATTCTAATTTTTTGGGAAAAGGGAGAAACAAAACCTCCCGGCATGAGCCAAACAAAAGACAAACCCCAAAAACAGGGCGAAGCTCATAGACTCGCAGAGAATAGAAATGAACAGAATAGCCTCTAGCTCAGAAATCTGAGCTAAAATAAAAGGCAAACGGAAACGAGGCGAAGCCAAGGTTACTGTCTAGTAGCAAGACAGAGAAAAGAAAACCAAGACAGGAAATAAAGAGTAAGGAGAACAAAACCCTAACGCTGCGTTCTCACATCGAGCAACTTCGGTCGACCAGTTGCCGGAAGTCCATTAATTCTCTATGAAACTGAGCGACGGTCAGCGACCTGAGCAACTAGGCAACTGAGCGACCAAAATCGGCCGATGAATGTTGCCCGCAGTTGAACTTTTTCGCCGACATCGGCCGTAACAGCCAATCAGAGTTCCGCGCTTCATATTTCTCCAACCAACATGAAACCATTTCATGAATAATTGTTCCGTAACCTACGTAATATTGCCTATCAAACTAAGCTAGGTGAAATAGGGTTAGCAGCGCTAACAACAGTGAATATTATCATTGTATAATTATCAGTGTCATAACATAACTTTAAAGGATATATGTGGCTTGTTCTACCAATATCACATTGAGCCCAAACTACATGTTGAGTTTTATACATAAATCTATCTAGTTAGATAGATAGATATATGTATAAAACTGCCGGTACTTGCAATTACGTTCGAGAAATAAAAGGGTCTTGAATCGGTTTAGATGATGAAAGACGGTAATTATAGCTTCTGTATTTGTAGATACAGTTCAGTATGATGTTGGTCAGCTGGCGAGATCGCCAGCTCGCGTCGAAGATAGATATAGCCTATCGCTAGCTAGCGAGAACACACTTGCCCTGGCCCCAGCCTAGTAGACTTGACCGACCCAGCAACCAAGTTGCTCGCTGTGAGAACGCGGCATAAGAACGAAATACTCCAAACTCTACAGGCAAGTCCCGTGTGTTCTTTTGAAGCTCAAAAGTACAAGTGGTCGTCTGAAATTCCTATACCGCGTTACCTGGCTTAGAGTGACAAGAATGACACAGAAGCACCTGAACTGGAAGGCGAAGAGCTTAAATAGCCTGAAAAACACCTGGGCAGGTGATGCCAATAAAGACGGGCGAACGGGAAAACACGGCAAGCGCGACGACCTGCGGCCGCAACGGGAGCCTCCACAGGGAGGAGAAGGAAACCCACAAAAACTGTGACAGCCTGAAAGCTAGCCCTGATGCTCGCTAGCTGTGCAAGATGAATGACTAGCCCTTTATTGAAAGAAATTAAACAAGTGGAATCCTTTTTAAATGTTTGGAACAGAGCCTTAGAGGTTTACAGAAAATATTGAGTTTTAAAGAAACCTGTGTAAGATTTGAGTGTACTGTTTGCGCAAATCAGAGGGGTTTGAGTTTGAATTGCTGCTGGCAGATTAGAGCATTATTGTGTAAAGCCACTCATGGTGTGAAAGTGAGAATAAAAGGTACATTTTACATGCTTTAAAAAGACAAGAAGAAATACCTTTTTTCAACACAATCTACAAATACCAATTCGAAAAAAGTTGGGACAGTATGTAAATTGCACATAAAAGCAGAAAGCAGTGATTTGTAAATTTTCTTTTACATATATTTAATTGAAAACAGTACAAAGAACAGATATATGTTTTACCTTATCAAATTTATAGATTTTTGTAAATATACACTGATTCAAAATTTGATGCCTGCAACATGTTCCAAAAATGTTGGGACAGGGGCAAAATAAAGACTGGGAAGTTCAAAAAACACCTGTTTGGAACATTCCACAGGTAAACAGGTGATGCTATCATGACTGGGTATAAAAGGATATCAAAAATTTTTGATATCTTATTTTCAGGTACTCTTACAAGCGATACTATAACCTCTCTGCATTCGAATGGATCTCTATGTGAATTGGGGGGACTAGATTAAAGGGATAGTTCGGAATTTTGGACATAATGTCCCATGATGTAGTTGATTGATGGAAACCATTTTCAGCTAATTCCATGCTGTCCCTTCTTTTGGACATACACACATTGCTAATGCTAGTGCAACTCTAAGGTTACCGGTAGCATCCATTACCAAACGCACTTAAACACTCCACAGTGCACCCAAAGCAAATAAAATACGACTTTTTTTTTTTTTGCTGTTATTACTGTACATTTCAAATAAAATGTTTCTGTTTCACTATTTTCTCCTCATATTTTAGGCTTTGAGGATTTTCAAGGTATCACAGAGCTCTTTTTCATTTTACTGAATCTTTTAAAAGCAATCATGGCTGGGATAAATTAACAACTGTCCTTAAATTTGTTAAAAGTTAAAAGCAAGAATTTGTTTTCTTCACAGTTTGGGGAGTTCACACACACACACACACACACACACACACACACACACACACACACACACACACACACACACACACACACACACACACACACACACACACCACACACACACACACACACACACACACACACACACACACACACACACACACACACACACACACACACACACACACACACACACACACACACACACATCCAAACCATGTTGTACTAAATCAAAAGAGTATTACATTTACTTAGTTTATAGAAAAACTATTCAAAACTACATTCAATCCCTTCAAGTGAACACATCTAAAACTACTGCTTGACATTTGTAAGTATTAGTATGTACTTGGAAAATGTTCATAAACTTCATATAGTATGAAGAAACTGCAAATCTGTAAAAAATACTTTTCCATTGAGCGAAATGTTGCTGGCAACAGTAGTAAATATACAATCAATATGTATATTTAAGTTTATTTGAAGAACACTTATATTTCTTACTTATATAAAATGGTAGTAGGGTACAGCAACTGAACTACAGAACACATTTCATATTCAGACAGATTTGTAAGCACTCAATAGTATGTCAGAGTAAATACTATACTTGTGGCAAAAGGCTTTTTTTAAAGCAGTATAGCTCATATGCTACAGATCCTGTTCAAGCACACAGGATATTTGGCTTTGAAACAGCACACTGTTTGTATTGGGGTTGCCAGGACTAAAAAGCATCCTGTTAGAAAAATGTTTGAAGCATGGCCTTTTGGTCCATATGGCATATCTGGCACCTTCGGTCTGTAAGGCGCATTAGTGAATGAATTCTGTTTGCCTCTGCAGTGCCTTTTAATGGACAGAATAATTTATAGCCTTCACTGGCCTGGTTAAATATGTGGTGGGGCAGCGACAGATCAGATGGGATTGTGTGACTTCCCCCTCTCAGGCACCCTCCTCCCCATCTCTTTCCTTTAATGAAGTATTAAGGCTCTCAACTATTACAATAAATCCCATAATTCCCCATCTTTTTGTGTAGGATACCCCTTCTCCCCCACCCCCACCCCCACACCCTGTCTTACGGCTCTGCTCTCATGGAAGAAAGTCGGTCAGAAAAGCCTGCCCCTTCCTCTAAGAGCTCTGTCTTTCTCTCTCTCTCTCGCACGTCTGAATCTCCGCTTGCTTAAGTCGAGAGAGAGCAAACCGTTTAAAAAGCACTTCCACTGACCAAACCCCCCCCCCCCCCCCCCCCTTCCCGAAACACACACACCACAGCGGCCCCTTTCCTCTTCAAACGCGGCTTGAGGAGGGCTGCTTACACACAGTCTAAACTTATTAAGCCGGTGATGTCAGATTACAGGAAGAATGGGGCCTGAATCAAAGCCACCAGCCGGTGCTTAAAAGCCACATCTCTGGCAACCAATCTGCTCCACTTCCAGCCATTAGCAGTGGGGTGAACAGGGGCCAGTCGGCCTATTTGAGCCTTCACGGTTCCACGTCTCCAGTGTAAACTATAAGGCTTATACAGCTTACTGAGTCACAAAGGACATCGTCAGGCCATATTTCAGTCATCGGGGGTTTAATCAAAATTACCTTATAATTGGTGTCTTTGATTAGATTTGTCAGAATGAAATCAGCCCCGTTCCCCTCTCTTAAAAGGATTTTAGATGGATGAAAAACTGCTTGGGGGAAAAAAAGAAAAGTGTTCATTCCAAGGACTGAAGGGGAGATCCAAAATAAAAAAGAAAGAAAATGATGAGGGGGGGTGGGGGGGGGGGGGGGGGGGGGGGGGAGTTGACTTGTTTGGAATGCAAATCATTCCAATCCTAGTTTATGCTAATCGACTTGGAGGGGGGGGGGGGGGGGGCATTTCAATGTATTCTTGTCTTGTTACTGCCAGGCTAAGAGCTTCTAAATCCTCACCATTTACCAAATTAAACTAATTTAAAGTGCTTCCAAAAGGCACATCTGTAGGCTGACGTTTGTCCCAGTCTTTGAGAGGCGGGCCTCGCAAAAGCATTCTCCGTCCCCATTGATCCCTGGATAGACATGCCTGTCAGGAAGTCATATCAACCATTATCATTCTAATTTTACTGCCTTTCTGGGTCCCTAATCTAATTTGCAATGATGCCCAAGCATTTCGCAAGCCCGCTGCACTTTCTTCAGAATTTCAACAAGGGCATTAAAGCCCCCCAATTTACATTAATGAAGTGCACATTTAATTATGGGGGGGTGGGCTGGGGGGGCGGGGGTTGGAGGGCTCCTGAAGATCAACACTGAGTTTGATATGATAGGCCTGTACATATAAGGGGGGGGGGGGGGCATCTCAGAAGTGGAGAGAAACAGAGAGAGAGAGAGAGACACTTTTTTTTGTGTGAGATCGCCTCCACTGTCACTTTTTTACGCAGGCCTATCATACCTGCCCCCAGATGGGTAAAAATGACGGTCCAATCAGGCGCAGCAGCAGGGCACGCGGAGGTTAGCCTGGGTCAGTGCGAGGTCACAGAGGTCAACAGAGCAGAAATCCTCTCACCTCATGTTTACAGATTGCAGTTGTGCCGCTGAATATTAATAAAATGTATGTATCGTGACGCGTTCCAGACATAAAAGCAGTATTTTAACCATCTGCGAGCCTGAGATATTTATGTCACGACTGCAACTCCCTTGAGCGGTCAAAAAAAAAAAAAAAGAGCAAAAAAAATCTGATGTCATCTTTCGGCTGGCACCTCGGCGCTCTGTCAGCGCTGTTTACTCCGGTCTGAAGTGTGGCCAGTGCAGCTGCTCCGTGTCCGGATCGCGGTTGTCACAGCGTACCGATGATTATAAGTATTGATGTCATATTGGATGCGGTTCCCCGCACTCTGACCTCTCCGTGTCCTGGGAAAAGAGACCTTTAAAGATATGACATCGCTTCCTGTCTGTGATAAACAGGTACACTTTGGGGTTAATTTTTCCGGAATGTCTCGCAGTTTTTTTGGGGCTGAAGTGGATTAAGTGTGGGTCTCCAGGAGGGCCGTCTGTCAATCAAAGAGGCCTTTTGACCCACCCCCCCTTCCTGCTTTCTCTTCTCTCCTCAGTTTAGTTTTTCTGGAGCTTTTCCCCCTCTCTTTTATTGCTTGTGTGTCAGGGGTTTTGGGGGGGGGGGGGGGGGGGGGTAAGGGTGGGCTGTCCAACACCAGTGTGCTGGTCCTCCAAAAAGACACAGCAAGATTCTGTTTGGGTGGCATGGTGTGGTTTGGGGGGAGGGGGTTCAGAATGAGTGGTGGTCTCTGTGGTGGAACAGTTGCAGGGGGCGGACAGCCCCCCCCCAGTGAAACAATGCTCTGGTTAAACGTGAAAAGGAAAAGTTATAAATTCATCTATTTGCTCTCTCCTGACCCGGTCTTTCAGACAGCCTCACGCTGAGCTTGGGCACTCAGACACAAAGCATCAGCCTGTCACAATATTGAGAAAAATTGAAACGGGTGTAAGAAAGACCCACCAGATGCATTATTGTCTTTGCCGTTTCCACATAATTAGCCGGGAAGAACAGTCCCAGGCCCGTTTCTCTGCACTAAATGAACTTGGGAGGGGTTGCTACACAGCATTAGGGGGCTGTGTGACTCCTCCTCCTCCTCCTCTCTTCCCCTACCCATTCCCCCGTCCTCTCCTCCACTCATCTCTCTCCCTTTTATAACAGAGAGAGGTCAGCTACCTAGGCTCCCCTCTGTTTAAAATATGGCGACTCAAAGTTTAACTGTGCGCGACAGATGTCCGTGAAATTGGTTAACACACATACCCCCTCGTCCCCAGGGCTGTGCTGAGGCCTGGCCTCACCCCCACCCCCCGTCTGTTTTACGTGGTTCAACGTTCGAAGAAGTAATCTGTTGGGCACCTCACAATTTTAACTCGGTCACGGTCCTTTTTAAAGGCAATTGCTGTGTCATGTTGTTGCTTTATAGCCTGGGGCTTAGGTGTCAGAGTAACATGGCAGGGCCTCAATAAAATATCAATTTGTTTTGCCCGGCTGAGTGAAAGTTCTGTAATTTACGTGTTAAATACTAAGGCAATGTGAACCGAAAATTGTAATAAAACCGAAATGGAATTTTGTGGCGGCTGGTTTTTCAACAGAATCTGTCTATGGATAGAGCCAATCAGAGGTTTTTATTTTCATATGATCAGTTTTACCACCACTGCAAGAGCCTCTTATGTGCAGAAGAAAACCAATACAATCTTAATATCATGAATGGAAACCAATAAAACCTTAGTATTGTGAATACTCAATGATGAGAGTATTGGCTATAAATTCTACTGTAGCTACTTTAAATTAATTTTTAACCTTGAATTTCAGGCCAAACATAATTGGGGAAAATGCTGAGCTTTTGTGAAGACTTTAATGGTTAAGACTGATTCCAGTGCTGACAAAGTGCTTCATTCCCGATAGAATTAATGATGTAAGCTGTACATAAAGCTTTACACAGTAAAATTCCAAAAAAAAAAAAAGTCCAAAATAGATCAAATATACTCCAGAGCACATCTTTACTTAACTTTAATTAACCTGGTCGATCTTTTTGAACCAGTTCACAGATTGTTGGAAGAACATCTTTTCTTTTGCTAATTTGAAATGGCTCAAACAAAATGAAAAGAGATGAAGAGGTAGTGAAAGTAAGAGAGTGTTAATGATGGAAAGATGACCCCCTCATCACAGTGCATCTCATTGTAATCACAGGAGCGTTACTTCTGAACACACCAAACTCGGCCTCTGAAGCGGAGGTGCGTGACGCGAAATGGGAGTGCGGTGCAAACGCGTACCAGTGGCGGTGGGACAAAAGCCAAGAAAAAAGGCAGGAAGTCAAGAAAAACGAGAAAGGACACCCTAAAATATGCGCCCCACAACCACCCCCCCCCGCCCCCCAAACCCCCCCGAATCGAGAGATCAATTAAATCTATTGCGCCAGCTTTCCCCTGGCCCTCCATACATAAGCAGCCTACCTTAAATTCCCCCCATAGTGGCGCACTGAAAGAGAGAGGAGGCTGAATGGCGCACTTTATTAGAGTCAGCCGTGACCAGTCAAACGCCATTGGCGGCAGCCATTCTTCTGCCCTATTATTAAAAAGGGCTTTACGGAGCCTTGTAAAAGTGTCCTCTCCTCAGGGGGGGGGAGCGCATAATAAAAAAAATTGGACTGGAATTAAAGCCCCGCAGAGTAAAGGACTGTGGGTGGGCTGGCGCACAGGCCCCACACTGATGTCCCATTTCCCAGCACTGGTAGCGCGACCCCCGGTCAGGGCACTTTTATGCGGCTGACAGCTTCATGAAGCAAGAGACATGGAGCGGTACACGGCATGAAATTGGCCACAAAGGGCAAGCAAACGGGAGAACAATCCCCAAGCAGGATGTGAGCATGTGATCAGAGAAAGGCGCAGTCACCACAGAAACAGATGTCTGGGTCTACCCACGGGCCCAGGGCCCCACTGAAAATATATTAACCTGATGAAGCTGGGGATTAGGAGCGTCCCTACTGGTGTACAGAGAGAGAGTGGGAGAAAGAGAGAGAGAGAAAGAGAGAGAGCGGGCGGGAGAGAGAGAGAGAGAGAGAGAGGGGTAGTGCGAGGGTTTCCCATAGATATTTTATGTCCCCTTTACTTAAACATTGTAATCATTCGTAGTAAATTCAAATTTAAAATCAAGATAAAATAAGTCCCTACAGAGGGTGAGAGAGAGGGGTGGAGAGAGAGAGGGACAGAGAGGCTCAGAGCGAGAGGTGGTAGTGATGGTGGTGTTGAAAGATTTTGAGGAAGGGTTAGGGTGGGAGTGGTTTTTGGGGTGTAGCCAGAGAAGGGGAGAGCATGTCTGTTTTGGAAGGGGGGGTAAAGCCAATGAATAAATCAGGGGATGGACACAGTAGAGGAATAAAAGGATGGAGGGGATGAATAAAAGGATGGAGGGGATGAATAAAAGGATCGAGGGGATGAATATGGTAAAGAGCCCTCGTGAGGAGGGAGCAATGCTACTCCATTACAGCTGTAACACTTTACACACAATGGCCACTCAACAGATGGGGCTTCCACAGAAAAGGAGCCAGTGTTCCTTAGTTAAGGAAAACTCCACCCACCTAACCCCCACCTCCCCTCCCAAACCAGCCCAGTAATTTGTTCAGCCTGTTTTGGCAGGTGTCCACAGGAGTGGGGGTGTATTCTGCAGGTTGAGTGTATTCTTATGTCAGTGAGCGCATCATTTGGCCAAGCTACAGGGCTTTGGAGAGTTTGCACACACTGTAATTCATCTGTATAAATGTCTCCCTCCAAGAGAAAAACACACAAAAATCCAGTAATACCTCCTGTAAAAAAAGGCTCTTCTTTGCCCCTCTTATACCTCTCTATGTTCCCTGAACAAAGATTAATTTTGGTTGTGAACAGGATTTTCTTCACAGTTTTGTAGAACTTTAATGTTTGGTCACTCGAAAGGTATTTTTCAGGACAAGCATTTTAAATTCACAATGAAAACCATGGAAAGAACATCATTCAGTTTGCATTATTATCCAGATACTTCCTGATACAAAGCTTTGAAAACAGATGAAAGTTGAATGCCATTTAAGCTGAATATGAGTTATATTACAATATTCTTAGACTGGAACCATATGCCATAAAGCCTACATAAAGTTGTCATAAGAGTATTACAGCTTATTACAAATTGCATAGCTCGCAATTATAGCTACAGTTTATGCAGCGATACATTTTTACAAAATACCTTGTCATTACAAAATGCTTATGACACTATAGTCCAATAACATTGCATTATATGTTACAGCACAGTTGATATGATCTACCTGACATGACAGCAGCACATGGAATATGGAAAATAATTGTATTATTACCTCTTAGAGTTTGGCCTTGGAATATTATTTTGAATTAGTTTTGTAAAATTCAATTGAATAAATATGAAATATGAAGTTTCTACATCCCGCCGTATAAGTATATTGACCACTCTACAGTGTGATGTACATGAGAGGGAATCGGGTTGAAGATACGAGACTTTTAAATATATTTAGTTACTTACAGTTGATTACAGTTCTTCTTTCACCGCTAAAAAAACATATAAGATCACAGTAACAATAAAAAACACATCCTGGATATGGTTAAATGAAACTGTTATTTTGCCTGCTCACTTATTAGAGTGAATTTCTGTTGTCATCACATAATTTCCTTCTGCTATAAAAGTATCTCATAAACTATGGAATAAAGTCATAACCTTACCTACATTATTAAAGCCAGACATGTCCTCAAGATTATGTAGTTATTTTCTGCCTATATGTGGTGTACAGTGTAAGTTTCAACATGGGCAAAATCTCTAAAATTCGTCTGCAGAACATTACACAATTCAAATTGGGAGTAGTAAGATCTTGGAACTAATTGTAATTGATTGACAGCCTTAATATCCAAAAAGAACGCATTCTAAGCTTTCCAAAGAGATATAATATAGGTCATTATGTAACATCCGCCGTTCCCTTCCAGCCCACCTTCCTTTGGTCCTCTGTGTTTTCCCCATTCCTCTTGTTTCATGTCATATTTTTCCATTTACCTTGTCTGTCTCTCCGTGTTGTGCAGGCTGGGTGTGGTTTCCTTGTTTAGTTCCTCATTATTTCCCAGCCTATCACTCGCCTTCCCCTCTTGCATTCCACACTCCCATTCATTACCTCATTTACTCTCGCTCACAATCCTCACGCCTGGTTCATTACTCATCTCCCATTCACCAGTTTCTCCCCTTATTTATATCGCCCTCTTTGTTTGTTCTGTGCCAGTTTGTTCCGTCAAGTCTGTGTGTGTTTGACGTGTTGTCGGCCTCTATTTGTTCAGTTTGTTTTCAGTCTCGCCCATCCAGCCTGCTTTCCCGTTCCTGCCCTCCTGCTTTCGCCTACCCTACATCCTGTCCCTCACCCAGCCCTCCTGCCTGTTGCTCAGCTCCTGCTCGTTCCTGCCCCGTCACCTCATCGGCCTGCTTGTCTATCCTCTGTTTAAATAAATCACTTCTGTTTGGAGCTTTGCCCGAGTCTGTCTCTGAGTCCTGCATTTGGGTCCATTCCAGTTTGGGAATCGTAACAGAACGAACTGGCTAGCATGGACCCAGCGGACTCGGAGCAGCTCCACCCTCGCCTGCCAAGGGGCAATCATCAGCCAGCACATCCAGGAGACCCTGAAGAGCATCTCTGACCAAGTGGGTCAGATGGGTGCACTGATGGGCCAGCTTTCCGTCCTGCTGCCCCTCCCGAGGGTCCCCGCCAGTCAACCGCCCCAGGCTCCTGAGGTTCAACCCGCTGCACAGCTGCTCCTCCCAGTCAGAGAGCCCCGCATTCCCCATCCGGAGCGCTACCTAGGCGATTTGGACAAATGTCAGGGCTTCCTCATACAATGTTATCTGGTGTTCCGTTTGCAACCTGGATCTTTCTCGTCCGACCAGAGCAAAATTGCTTTTGTTACGTCCTGCCTGGGAGGCAGTACGCGGGATTAGGCTACTGCTGTCTGGGACGAGCAGCTGCCCGCCAGCTCCCGTTTCCTGACCGAGATGCGCAAGGTTTTGACCACCCGGTCTGTGGCCGTGACGCCACCTAGCGCCTGCTCCATCTCTGCCAGGGGTCCCGTAGTGTGGCGGAGCATGCGGTCCAATTCCGCACACTGGCAGCCGAGTCTGGCTGGAACAACGCCGACCTCCAAGGGGTCTTCCTCAACGGGCTCCACCACTCAACTCCTCCGTTCGCGACTTGATTCTCCGTCTCGACCCTCCAATTCTCCTTCTTTGACGGTCCCCGACCCGCCTGAAGACGAACCCATGCAGTTGGGTAGAACACTGGTCACCCCGAAGAGCGGCGCCGAAGATTCCACTCTGGTTCCTGCCTTTAGTGTGGCGGTCCGGGCCACCGCCTGGCCTTCTGTCCAGTTCACCCAAAAGTATAATATAATAACGTGTAATGTATAATAATGCACAATTTAGGCAGTAACTCATCTGTTCCTCTTGTTATAGATGCCCGGATCTTCTTTGCATGTATTTGGTGCAAAAAAAAATCATGTCAGCAAAGAGTCCATTCAGATGTTAGATTTTTTATATATGACAAAATGTACAAATTCTACTTCGCTCTCTAAAATTAAAGGCTGGATCACAGGCGTCAAGATTCCAAAATTGATTTAAGTCAGAAATTGCTCTTCCTGAGCTGAATTATATCACCGATAGATGCTCTTCCATAATCAGAATTTGGTCTAGAAGTCCACAATCTGCCAGAATATTAACTGGCACAAGCAAAAATTTGAACAGTATATCGAGCAGCTAATGTATTATGCTTTGGTGAAAGCAAGACCCGATTAGACATTTCACTATCAGAACTGATAAGAATGTGGTGAGTGAGCTGCATTTCCTACATCCATCTTCTGTTCAGCCACACCCAGAAAGGTAGTTGGTATGATATACTGCCACTTGAATGTTCTCTGTCTCTCTTGTTATTATAAATTGCCCTTTTCCTGTAGCTGTTTTAAGTATTTTGCTTCTTTTCCCCCCAATCACAGTAGTGATAGTGTACACAAGGGGAGACATGTGGGCTGCAGTCTCGGTTGTCAGTGCTGGGAAACGCAATCCACAAAACGGCCAACACAACAGGCAACAACACAGGAAACAATATTCTGTGAAGACTGAAAATAAGTTGGATAACAATGTGAAACTGCCAAACTTGAGAACTTGAGAAATTTGAGAACTGTATATCTTACTGTGAAAATAAAAACATTAATGTGAGGTGGATTTTTGCTCAGAGATGAAACCCAGGGCTATCCCATCTCCCTGGCCATCTCATTCTAAGCAGTAAGAAAAGGAAGGTTTATTAATGCCCCTGAGTTTTTCAGAAAATTCAGCATTAACCTTAACTGATGTTATCAATTTAGAACACCAGGATTGCCTGAACTCATTTGCTACTGCAATGTCTGCCAGATCCACATTTGCAAGTCTGGTAAGGTGGAGGACATCACAGTTAAACACTCTGCTGGATGCAGTTCCTCCAAAATAATAGCCGATGGGATAATGATATTTCCCCTTATTAGGCGAAGGGGATTGCAGTGCTGAAGGTTGAATTCCAGGTGTAGCTTTGTCTGAGGACAAACCTTCCTTAGGGGTCACAAACCCCACCCCCCTCCCCACATACGCAGTTGGTGATTGCAGTCAGTATGCATTATTTCCTTTAACCAAATTAGCTGGAGAATGTGAGGAAGCATTTGACTGGAAGCTTTTTATAAAATCCGATTAAAACCCAACTTCATTATGGCAAACTCCTTTTAATGACATGCAGAATGGCTGGCACCCTTGCAGTCGTGGTTATAATAAGCTGTATTCGTGGGGCTTTGATTGCGGTGTTGAATTGGATTAAAGGATCATCGTGGTTTCTAAACACTGCATGAAAATAAATGGTTTACGCGCACGCTAAACTACCGAGGGTTACACGCCAACGTCACTCTTTGCATACATCAGCACACCAGACAAGGGGAGGTGAAAGGCAATTAAAAGTTGATGATGCCGATGAATGTGCCTTGCACGCTTTTGAGGTTCTGAGTTTCTTTTTTCTGAAAGACAAAAGTTGATAGGCTTAAGAGTAATCTATTCAATCACTGGTCCAATCTTGAGAGGCTTTGGAGAGATGCCTCACTACCTAACATTCACACCATTAAACACTTGCTTTTATGCTGTCCAGATCTATTACATTTGTATTAAATACTCATATTAAGTTCCGGAATGCACTGCATCACTCAACACTACTTCCTTTTGAAATATCCAAGATTGTAACTGCTGCCAATAAGGCCTTTTCCATTGATCTGGGTTTCTCTGTCTTTTAAGGCACAGTGACTTCTATAAAGACATGGCAGTTCCTTGGATATTTACTGATCAGGTTCCGTACTTTTTTCTCAAGGTTACAATGACAAGGTTCCACCTGGGAATCAAACCTACAACCTTACAACCCTACAACCCAGTTATCTAACCATTACACTAGACTAGAGACCATTGCCCCTTTTCTACTGCACAAAACAGTTGAGGAACCATTTGTACCTGTAACTATCAGGAACCACGGTAGTTCCTGGAATGCGTCCGTGTTTCTGTTTCCACCGAACTTTGACAACTGCAACGATGCGAGTTTGGGAAAAAGTGA
This sequence comes from Synaphobranchus kaupii, assembly GCA_029718625.1. Lineage (NCBI taxonomy): Eukaryota > Metazoa > Chordata > Actinopteri > Anguilliformes > Synaphobranchidae > Synaphobranchus > Synaphobranchus kaupii. Next base: position 15,018,197 of record CM056392.1, on the reverse strand, counting down.
CGGAAAAAGTGATGGTTGCTGACGTAATTTCTGTGCATGACACTGTAAACTAAACAACACTCACTGCAAATTACAAGCATGGAGGAGGTTGAAACCATCATCTTGTTCTGCATTGTTTTTTTTTGTTATGTGAATAGTAATTTGTTGTAGCTTCTCTCTGTGTGAGGGCGGGGACGTGGTCGGAGAGACAGATGCGACCGTAAGGGGAACCATAAGTTACCCACAACAGAGATAACCACTAATAGGTGGAAAGGAAAGATGAAATCCTGACAGAGCAGGAGAAAACAAAAAAAAGGGGAAATAAGCCCCGGCGGATCCGCCAAAAGAAAAGCAACCCAAAAACAGGCAAAAAAGCTTGCAGACTCGAGCAGTAAATTAAAAAAGGAAAGGAAATGCCTCTAGCTCAATAAACTATAAATGAGCAAAATAAAGAGGAGAAGGCCTCAGTGAGGACAGGAAGGAAAAAACCAAAGTAAGAAACAAAGAGAGCAAAAGAGAAAACAAACTTCTAACAATGATTTCTCTAAAGCACGCCTAAAGGCAAGTCCCACATTACTTTTTATCAAATAGGCTGAAAAAGCAAAGAGGTCGCCTAGTTTCTATACTGATACCTGGCTTAACGTGAAACAAACGTTTACACAGCCCTGAAAAGTGCATACGCCCAACTTAAATAGAGGCGCCCAGCTGACGTCAATAAAGCCTAATCGGCCGAGCAAAAAAAAGGAAAAGAGAAGGGCGCGAGTGCCCTCTGGCGACAAATAACCGCCAGATACAGACCGAACAGGCTAAAACCATGACAGGACCCCCACTCTAAAGAGCGGCCCCCAACGGTCCTTCTGACCGACGCCTGCGAAAGTCACTTATCAAATCCGGGTTCAAGATGTTCCTGGAGGTAACCCACACCCCACAGCCCACTCGCCTACTGGCCAGAATACGACACACGGAGCCCTCAAAGAGCCACGGTAGCGGCGAGGCCTCGTCCGCTGGAGCCAACGTGCTAATGAGTACCGGTTTAAGACGAGAGACGTGAAACCTGGGGTTTCTCCAAGTGCCGCGACAACGTCGAATAAAGAATTCGGCGGACGACACCCCTATGTTCCTTTCCAACTAAAGGAGGTAATAAAGGAGGTTGATAGCCGAGAGACTCGTGGACGCATTACGCAATGTGTTGTGCACGTATTCCGCCCATGCAAGCTGTCTGCTCCATGTTGTAGGATTAGATGATGCCAGACAGCGGAGGGTGCTCTCCATCGACTGATTGGTGCACTCAGTCTGCCCATTAGTCTCCGGATGAAACCCAGATGAGATACTAACAGACGTGCCTAAGAGAGAGAAAAATGCCAAAAGCAAGAAACGAACTGGGGACCAGGATCGGACACTACGTCCTGGAGTAAACCACGAACCCTGAAAACGTGGTTGACTACCAATCGGGCGGTCTCCGGGGAAGTAGTCAGCTTGGGAAGTGGAATAAAATGGGCTGCCTTGGAAAACCTGTCCAAAATCACCAAAATAACCATGTGACCGTCCGATGGGGGTAGGCCGGTCACAAAGTCCAGAGTGATGTGACTCCATGGCCGGGACGGGTAAGGGACGTAACAGTCCGCAGGGCGAGAGCTGTGACCCCTTATTACGAGTAAAGACCGAACAGGCTGAAACGAACTCACGCACATCCCTTTCCATCTCTGGCCACCAAAACCACCTGGCTAAGAAATCCTTGGTGCGGTGGACACCCGGATAACCAGCAAGCTGGGAAGAATGCCCCCATTGCAGTACCTGGGCTCTTACTCTGAGGGGCACGAACAGGCAATTAGGGGGTCCTCCCCCCGGGTCCGGCACCAGTCGCTGGGCCCCTTGCACGACGGACTCGATATTCCACATGACAGGGGCCAAAATCTGAGCCGTGGGAACAATATGTTCGGGGGGAGTTCATCATCGGACTGGTCAAAAATCAGAGAAAGCGCGTCTGGTTTAATGTTCTTGGAGCCCGGCCGATATGTCAATAGGAAATTAAAACGCAAAAAGAAGACTAATGGGCCTGTCGTGAATTGTTTCGTTTGGTCCGTCCAAACTGTAATGGGATGCTCAGCTCCCTCAAGCCAGTGACGCTACTCTTCCAGTGCTAATTTAACAGCCAAAAGTTCCCGGTCACCCACATCATAATTCCTCTCAGCAGGCGTCAAGCCCCGGGAGAAATAGGCCCACAGATGCATCAGATCTTGGGGGGAGCATTGAGACAGTATAGCCCCCACCCCCAACTAAGAGGCATCAACCTCCACCACAAATGGGAGTGAAGGGTTGAGAGTAATTAGGATGGGCCCGGAGCTAAAGGATTAAAGCCTCGGCTCTAGGATTCCATTGGAATCGCACCGGTGCCGTTTTCTTGGTCAGAGCTGTGATAGGTGCGACCATGGAGCTGAAGTTGCATATAAAACGCCGGTAAAAATCAGCGAACCCGAAAAAACGTTGCACCTGTTTGATTGAATCAGGGGTAGGCTGAAACTTTCTCGGGGTCCATTTGGATCCTTCCCTCCGTTATTACGAACCCCAAGAAAGAAACAGAGTCAGCATAGAAGGCACACTTTTCTGTCTTAACAAATAATTGTGCTTTAATTAGCGCCTGTAACACCTGCCTGACATGCTCAATGTGCTCAGAGATTAGCGGAAAAAAACAAAATGACATCTAAATAGACAAAAACAAGTTTCTCCAACATCTCTCTGAGCACATAGTTCACTAGCGCCTGCAAGACAGAGGGGGCGCTAGTGAGCCCGAATGTCATGACCAGGTATTCGTAGTACCCACTGTACGTATTAAAATCCGTCTTCCACTCATCCCCCACACGAATGCGCACCAAGTTATATGCGTTGCGGAGGTCGAGTTTGGTAAAAACGGATGCACCCTGAAGGCCGAGATCATCAGAGGCAGAGGGTATCGGTTTTTTACAGTGATACTGTTTAACCCTCGATAGTCAATGCCAAATCTTTACCTCCAATACAAGTTTATGAATTTCCATTTTTGAACCGCAACATTGGTACCACCAGGGAAATGAGTGGTGAAGCGAATGAGAGGCAATACAATGCCAGCAGAAGTATGGTTGTCAGGCATTCACTAAGGAAGTGAAGTCACTCTTTCCTGGTGTATTAGGGATATTTAAACCCCTGTAGCTCTGAGGTCACTGGCAGTGATCCACCCTGCAGGGGACTTTTATTATGACTTAATTTGTGATCAATGGGTGCTTTTCAAATGCCAGCATTACAAGCCCAGGAATTGAACAGAAGAACACATCACATTCATTGGCACATTTGAGGAATGGGGAAAAATTAACTGGGTGTTGACTTTTGGAAAGGTGGGAGGCGATTGAGGACAGGGGTGCCACATCTCCCAAACCCCACGTATAACATTTATCGGCACATTTGTGGAAAGGGGAAAATTGAAGTGGGTGTTGGCTTTTTGGAAGGGGGGGTATCGCATCTCCCAAATCCCAAAGGGGTCTTAAAAAAATGTGCCCTCCCCCACCACCCCCCCCCACCCCCGGACTGTGAAATGTGTATTCATCATTCCGTATATCCAGACGTTTGATTAAAGATCATCCCTCCATGACTGTCACCTCTCCTCCTCTCCTCTCCCTCTCGTCCCGCACGACGTGCGAGGGGGGGGGGGGGTCGGTGGTCACGTGACGCGGATTATTAATGGCCGCAGTCTCTCCGCCACTTGACATGATGCTCCGGCTGTCAGTCCTCTCCAGGGCCTGTATGAGTCTTGAGCCGCTGTAGTGCCAGCGCTCCAGCCTCCTCAATCCGTCACTGTCAGCCTCCGCCCGGTGATGAATGGGAAGAAGAGGCTCTCTCTCCCTCCCTCAGACCTCCGCACCAGCTGGGGCCTCTGCATGACCCGCACTCCCTACCGCTGCCCCGCCCCACTCTGCCCTGCCCCGCCCTCACGCTGGGCTGCTTCTCTCTCTGGCTTGCACCCACCACCCGACACCCCCAACACCCCACCCCCACCAGCTGAGTTTGTGATGGAGGAAATTCAACCAGATTTTTCATGATTTTTCAAGATCAATTGGGACAATTTGGGAGATACTGTTTTCTAGAACCTTAAAGTCTCTGGGGCCGCTAGTATTTTGTTTTACTGCTGAATAATATGCATACGCATGTGCACACACACACACATACACACATACACACCCAATTCGCACTATGATAGATGACAGCAGCAGAGAATGTTCATTCAAAGCCAAATACTAGCAGCCCCCAGAGATATTTATCGTCTGAAAATCCTGATCAGTAATTATAATTACAAATATGATTATACAGTATGTTTAATATTATAATTATTAAGTATGATAATGACATATTTCCTGATTAATCAGCAGAAAAAATATGTATTTTCTCCTTTTTCTTTCCCCATCATGTGCCCAGTATCATTCCCCGTTCTTAACCCTAGTGTCCACTATGGGTCTTGAATTATCAATATAAGCAATAAATTCAATCAATATTTGTCTTTAAATTTTACTCATAATTAAATGCATTAAACCTTCACAAATATCTTTACAAATGTACAGTTAAGAATCAAATCTGTTGTTCAACTGCAGCGTGCTTAGCTGGAGTTTAAACCTCATGTTGAAACACCTAGACCACAGAACTGCATTACAACTGGAACAGCCAATCCTGTTTTCACAGATTTGGATAGCTGTTCCAGTTTTAATGAAGTTCTGTAGTCTAGGGGGTTTAAATGGGAGGATTAAAGTCCAGCTAAACACGCTGCAATTGATCCAACTAGTAATTAGTAAATAAGAAACAAAAACAAAGAGTGTAAAGGGAGAGATATTGCTAAGTTAAATTAATAGATTTTTTTTTATTATAAATGAGGATGATGGTGATGAAACATAAAACAATTGTGATAAACCCTTTTGGTGTCTGTGGTTGTTCCTCAGTTTGTGACAGAAGTCTTCGTATGCCAGTGCTGAACATTCAGTTTTCCCCCAGTACATCCTGTTCATGCAGTTTAAACTTAGGGCAGACAGCTCATATTTTGTAATAAAGTGGTGTACTAATATCTGGTATATTGGTCAATGTATTATTCTGCAGCTATGCCCCTACTGGCCCCTGATCTCTCCGTCTCCATACTCCATACAAGTTAAAACTCCACCTGTCCCTCATCTCCCTCCCTTTCTGCATCCAATCCAAATTCCCCCCTTCTCCGTCTGCACTCATGCACACACACACACACACACACACAAAAGACACAAAAGGTAATGTAATTGTATCACTAATTATGCATTTAATTCAGTTATAAGGAGCTAACAGCTCCCTCAGTGACAGCTTTCGCTGCTAAAAGGCAATTCATTCCCGAGATGGAGAAATCTAATTACCAGAAAATACTTAGCTGAGAAATCCTTTCTGAGGGTAATCCTGTTTGCTGGCATTAACATCCCAGCTGTGACTGATGTTTGTCCATTATGACAATGTGTGTGTGTGTGTGTGTTTGTTTGCGTATGTGCGCACGTGTGTGTGTGTGTATGTTTGTGAGTGTGTGTGTGTGTGTGTATGTGTGCATATACATTCAGTGTAATGGGAAATACACACACAGGCTCTTTCACATCCACACAGACACACACACATACACACACACACACACACACTTGTGTAGGCCATTTGAATGCAGTAACTGGACATCAATCGATAAGGGATTCTCTCTCTGGAACATCTGTTACCATTGTGGGTTTGCGTCGGGACGGACTCCAGCCCTGACATCTGCAGAACCTAGAAATCAAGGTGACATTTTGGTCTTAAAAAGCCCAAATTACACTGGGTTTATTTTTTAACAACAAAAATTGGTGCAAGTATGTGTTTTTGCTGTCCTACCTGAGGCTGTTAGAGGAGGACAAAACCAGTATCTTGTGCATCCCAATACACTCACCTGTGACACTATTTAACACCCTACAGTCCACACAATACTACAGGAGAATCACTGACTATTTAACATCCTGCAGTCCACACAGTACTACAGGAGAGTCAGTGACTATTTAACATCCTGCAGTCCAGACAGTGCTACAGGAGAGTCAGTCGCTATTTACCACCCTACAGTCCACACAGTACTACAGGAGCCTCAGTGACTATTTTACATGCCACCATCTACACAACCCTACAGGAGAGTAAATTACTATTTTACATCATACAGACCAAACAGAACTATAGGTGAGTCAATGACTATTTTACATCCTGCAGGCCACTCACAGTACTACAGGAAAGAGCCAATTCTGATTGGGCACTTAGAGACAATAACTTATGTTTTTTTTAATTTAAAATGATAAATATATAAAACTGTTTAAATCAGAGTTTAATATCTGATTACATAAATGGTGTGGTTGTGCGTCCATTGTGAGGGGTTGTAGGGGGATTCAGGGACAGTTGTGTGAGAGTGCGGGGGGGGGGGGGGGGGGTCTGTAGGGGTCTTGTAGGTGGTTCTGGGGGTGTTGTGCTGAGGTTTTGAGACTCTTGTGGGTGGGGTTTAGTTGGGTTGTGGGGGTGTTATGGGGGGGGGGGGGTGTTCTGGCGTACACGTGTAGGGCGCCATTCCAGTAAGCTGAGTGGCACAGACACGAGTCACCACACACTTATAATAAGAGCTTTTAAATAGAAGTCATCCATAAGAAACCTCAGGGCGCACAGGGGAGGGGCAGAGAGACTCTCCCATTAATTTAAACCTGTCTTGCTCAGAGTGTACAGATTGGAAAGTTCCGGGCTACGGGGCGGGGCGGGGCCAGACCAGCGTGGTCAGGCGGAACCCCCCAGCTGAGCATTGGGGACCCCCCACCCCAGTCCCCCTCCGTCACTGTCAATAAGAGAAACAGAAGGCCCCTTACGCCATTTCATTTACTATTTCAGTGATTACATACCTCATTGCCTGGCCATTGTCTCACTGATGGATTTAATTAAGTTAGGATTAATCACAGCAGGTGATATTTCAGTAGAAGAGAGAGGGAGAAAGAGGCACAGACAGAAAAAGAGAGAGAGAGAGAGATATAGAGAGAGAGAGATAGAGAGAGAGAGAGAGAGAGAGAAAGACAGTAGATAGAAAGAGAAAGAGAGCTAGAGAGAGAAAGAGAGACACACAGAGAGATATAGAGAGAGAGAGCGAGAGAGAGGGAGAGAGAGGGGGGTGGCCCAGCAAGACAGGGTGGAAATCGTTGTGAGACACCAAACCAGGGGGTCGTGGGAAGATTAATAGGCTGCGAGGACAGGGGTTAAAAAATAAATTTCACCCGCTTTATGCTTCTCTGCTTCTCTTTGCTCTCTTCATTTTTTTATCATGGGCCATTGCCCCCCCTCCTCCCCTCCCCTCCACCCCCAACCCTTTACTTTTTTGTTGATGATTTCTTTCAGGGCGAGAGATGACAGCATCCGAGCGGCACCTGAATTATGAAAAGGTCTTGTAAAGGTGACTGCCCTCACAGCTGTTATGGTTATATTTATATATAGTGGGTGTTTTCTTTTTTCCAAAAAAAATTACTGACCTCAATTGCAGTTTGAGTCAAGCCCTTTCCTCAGAGACATGAGAGACGTCTTCCTGATTTAAGGGATTTGGCTCTACTTTATAATTATTTATTTACCATTTGGCTGTGTGATGGTGACTGGTATACTATACATTTTACACAAGACACAGTTATCTAGTTAGATATGTAATTGATAATTTTGAAAAAGTAGTGACTTCATCATGGATGCAACCCACAATACTGAGGTAATTTAGGCAAACACAGTTAAAGCGAAGTAGCTTTTGGTATGGCTCAAAAAACAAAAGCTGATTCTATTTCACTGGTCTAAAATGGACCATAATGGAGTGATATCAGTGCTTGTTGATATCAGTGTTCTAAATGATTTGTTGACAAAAGATCAAAACGTAATGAAGCACCTGCTCAAAGAAAGAAAAATGGTTAGTGACATTTCCATGGAGCATATATTTAGGATAAAAATTGATTGGTTACCAGCTAGTGGACTTTAAGGATTCCCAGCTAGTGAACTTTAGGGAAAAGAATGTTCATATTTCTCTTAATTCAGTTTTCAAATGTTTATAAGCCCATTGTTGGTCTGTGCCAATATAGCAGCATTTTGTGATTGATTTTTACTGTTTGAAAAAAGACAGATGCAGAATTACAATGTGCCCTTTATGTTTGTCTTCCATATATACAATGTGAATGTTGAATTTAAAAGAGTTTGCTGGAAGTGGGAAATGTCTTCAATTTATTAAGTTTGTTGCATCTACCATGTGCTGTCACTTAATTTATAACTGAAGTGGCATTCATAGTGATGATAGTGATGGGATGGGAGCGCAATTCAGCATTTTTTCAATATTTGTTATCAGTTTTTAACAAGCATCTTCAGTGTTGCACCTTTGAAAGTACTGACATGTGGAAAACCGTAGGAAGCATTAAAGTGAACTTCATGGAGGATCGCCATCCTACATTTCATGTGATGTAGTCAACTTCCTGTTGCCTTATTTGAAAGCCGTGGACATAACACTAAGCCACATCAGCAATGACTGAAGACCCAGTCATGCAAACCAAAGTACAAAAAGGCAAAAGATGGAAAGGCATGGAAATACATAAACATATATTAAGATTCAGGTTTCAGGATGACGCTGGACAGGTCTGGAAGGCCACAAACCCTCGCCGATAAAGAAGAGGATCGCTCTTCCATAAAAAAGCAAAAGTGAATTAATCCTGACCAAACCTATAGACCTATAGACCAAAGTCTATTAAAGCATAATTGTTTTAAACAACTGGCTGCCCACAGCAACCTGCAAAACTATGAAAACAATTAATGACAGAGGTCAGCTAAGGCTAAACAAGCATAGCAGTGATAAGACGTGAGCTGACAAGCGAGTCCAAAGAGAATGTTTTTGTGCCAGTGGAGATGAACCTCTTTATACTCTGGCATTGTTCAATCCGTCTGCTCCGCAACGATCATTGGCATCTTTAGTTCCTGGGCGTCGTTCAATCTGGCTGGTCCGCAACGTTCGTCAGTGTCTTCAGTTCCACGGCATCTTCCAACTAGGTTGTCCAGCAACGGGACATTGGAACCCTAAACCCCAGCTGTAAAAAACATTAATAAATAGAATACATATGGCATGTTCAAAGCTTCAAACTAAAAATGGCTGCTTTCTTTTATTTTGTAGTATTTCTCCAGAAACATCTTGGCTAAAAATTATTGGGAATTTTGATACGACGAGAGGAAAGCAGTCTCTGAACTGCGGGCACGTACTTATGGGAAAAAGAATCTTCGTTGTGTTTTGCCATGGATAGCAAAATCTTTTTATTAGGTCAAGTAAGTGGATGATTGGCCGCTCATTGGAACACCACCTGTGGGGTTAATAAAAGCTCACTGTCCCATGCCACCCATGCCTGCTTGTTCTCTAGTGTCCCCAGCCAGTGCAGCCCATTTGAAGGCCTGCGGATCGTACCTTTGGGTACCTTCGTACCTGTCCCGTGCCCTAGGAGGTACAGTGGAGAAGTTCTTATTTCCCCTCCCAAATATGAACCAGCATTTCAAAAGAGGAAGTAGGGACAGGGAAATACATTTATCTTAAAATACAATGACTACACAATGCCTCCTTAATAAGGGCATTTATAAACTATAAATCATCGATAAAATCTATAAATCTAAATTGTGAGGCTATGTTTGCATTGCAGCTGGCACAAGGGTATAAACTGTATACTTGTTTAAGGAGAGCAACCTGTATTGGATGTAAAACAGCTATAATGCGCATTTTAAATACACGTGTTTGAAATGTGCTTGGTGATTATGTTCCCAGCCCGTATGGATTGTTGAAAAGTGAGTGACGGTCCCTTGGAGAGAAGACGTCCCTGTGGCATGTGGGTGGGGTGCGATAGAGAGGTCCATCTCTTATCTGGGCCGGGATCAGAGAGCCAAGGCACGGGCCTGGCTCTGTGCACGCTGGGGGCGGGGGGGGTGTGTCCTGTCAGGGGCCAGGGGAGTCCCCGAACCTGCGCTCTGCGCCCCAAACCCCCCACCCCACCCCCCCCAATTCCCCCACCCCCTTACCCTCGCTGGCGTGCTGCTTATAATTGTCATTTAGCAGAAAAAAAGGCTTTGAATATAATTATTTGACCCAGGGCCCTGGTATCATTAACATCGTAATAGGGCATCTGTCAGTGTTGTGACCCGGCTCTCCTGCCGGACCGCGGGTTCCCTTGCTTCCCTCTCCGAGCGCCTGGATCAGTTCATTAATTAACCTGCGCCTCAGGTCGAGAGCGTGACCGCCTGCTCGACACGCGACACGCTACACGCTACACGCCACGCGCTCTTGCCCTCATTAGCTCCCAGTCTGTGTCCCAGGCATTGTTACCTGCCCCATTATAAACTTTACAAAGGTAGAGAGCCAAAGCGCCGTGGCTTTAATGAGATAAGCCATGCGCTCGCGGCGTGTTGCCCTGCTTTATCATTGTGCGTCGAACAAAGGTAGTCAGACATGCAAATTAGATGTGTGTAATGCTAATCACGTCAGCACACCTATATGAAACAGAACAAAACAGAACATTTAGTCATTTTCACTATTTTAGAATTATTCACAGAACAGAACATATATATATATATATATATATATATATATACTGTATATATATTGCCAATGAAATCTGAGTTTTTGCCATATTTCAGTTTGATACATGATTAGACAGCGCACATTGTCAGTTGTGTGGCATCAATGTTTCTGTGACTAATAAAATTTAATTCGAAACACTGTGTGATTAAAACTTCTAATGTACTGGTAATCTAATGAAAAACAAACCACCTCTTCCCATTTCATGAATAAGATGCCTATTTTAGATTCGCAAGCTTTATTGAGACAATGTCCATCTATGCATTAACGCAGGCCTGTGTCAAGGGTTGCGCTGGTAAACCGGCGGTGATGACCATGATAATGAATGCCCTGTTAACAAAGCGCGCCCACTTTAATCTTTCCGTGAACAAAAGCCTGTGGAATTACTCACCGTTGCCCGTCGTCTGTTGACGAGGGAGCTTTCCGCAAATGAAATATGGCGTGTGTCAGTTGATTATATGCCCATATAAATAATGGGTGAGTCAAAAATGACCATTAACTCATTCCCAGCCCTTTGTTGGTGTAGAAATGAACACACTTTCACGGGCCATCTGTTACCAGCACCCTCTCCATTACTCGCCTCTAAGTCACCCATGACGAGGCTCACAGGCAATTTCACTCCACGTACAACCCCCTCGCTACACTGACACACGTGCTTGCATGTAAAACTAAAATCGGGTTTGAGGGGGGGGGGGCAATACGCACATTCTACAACGCGATTGTTACGTTGGCAACATTTCGAATGTGTGCTGTTTTTTTTTAAAAATGTGTCGTTGAGACTTTCCAACTCCTATGCACAGTAAAACGGTCAATCTTAAATCAGCTCTGATAGAGTACATGCGATCCCCATTGGACTCACATAAACTTTTCTGTGTTGAAAGTGTGCATGAGAATCACGGGAATCATAATTAGATTATCTTTACTAGAGAGAAAGATAACAGGCTGAAACTTGAAAAACGCAGCCTACACACTGAGAAGTCACTTGCTTTATTCATAAGTGATGCAAAACACACAATCATAAATTTAACACGCATGGAGAAAAATAGTAAGAACCTGTCATGTGTTAAAAGCAGTCTACACATGTTCTCCTGTTGGGTCTGTGAATGTGTCATCGGGAGTGCACACATGTTTTTCTGTTGCCACGGTTATGCTGATAGTCGTGGGAAAGTTTCAGTGTCAGATCGAGGAGATAAACACATCATTCAATTTCATTACATTAATGTCCAATCTAGAGCCCTTTACAGTATAGGAGAAGCATATAGGCATGCATTCACCTGATTAATATGAACAATGATGACAGACCTATAATAATATTCCCAGACTAGTGAGCAAAGATGCAACATCACTAATGCACTAGTGCAAGAAGAAAACAAGAAACAAAATACTAATTTTAAATATCCACAGACTACACCCATAGCAAGCCCTGAGAAACATAATAGCATAAAAATATAACTGAAAACCTTAAAAATATGTCAACCTGAATTAATACAAAAAGTGGGAGTGCTACAGTGTGGTGTTGGGAGGGGAATCAAGGCATTGTGATTCAGGTCATCTTTAGAGCTCGAAAATCATCACTTATTCAGCTTGAACTCACAAGTAATCATCGTTCCTTTGAAATGCGTCAAAATAATCTATTATTTATTTATTCATTCATTCATTCATCCATTCATTCATGTATCTATCTATTTTTGACTTATGTTTTTGTAGGAGGGGCTAGAAAAATTCCATACCATAAAGTTTACATTAGTCCTTCACTGTGTTTTTCAGTGGTCATAAATCTCAGTTATATGGCAATTATCAGTCTTAAATCTGCTGGCTGACAAGCACTTTCATCCTTTCATTTCAAATATAACTGACGGGATTAATGGGGGAACAGCCACAGAGAGTAAAGAGCCCGGGGCCACACAACTATGAAAGATCAGGATGTAAATCTTAAGTGGCAGTGCAGTCCAGAGTCCTAGAGGCCTGTAGCTATGGGCTTTGTGTCCTTACGCTGAATGCTACTAAGCAGTGACGGGCAAAAATTACATTACATAATTACATTTAATTATATTAAGAGAAGAGAATGTAATGTAATGTACATTTGTAAGGAGAATGTAGTTTACTGTATATTTTGTAAAGAGAAGGTAGTGTACTGTGTATCTGTAAAGAGAAGGTAGTTTACTCTACATCCAAAATATTCACAGTGACCAGGAGTCTGGTGTGAACTAATGAAGAAAACAGATACCTGGACACCATTTTAAATGTTAACAAACAGATTTATAGTATCACTGCTGATTACTTGCACTTTTAAACCTGTTTCATATGGCGTGTGGGTATCATGTCTGGACACACTAATAGTAAAGTAAAAGGATGTCACTGATGTGCACTGGTTTATTCAGCACTTTGCATTCATGGTGTTCTACAGACACATTGATAATTTCCATTAGGGCTCCATAAGATCATTGTACATAGTGGCATAATGGCAGTGTCAACAACAGCCATAATGTCAATATTTGTAAAACTGCAGGCAAGTCATAATGCTTACAGAATTCAAATGCCTAAATAAGCACATTTGATTATTTATACATGACTGATAATGTACACAGTTATATAGTTTCATGTAGAGTTCATTAATGTTTCATTTCTAAATACAGAGCCCTAAAGGTAACATTTAAATGGTACCTCCAGCTAAAGATAATTATTTTATATGCTGGTCCACACCTTAAGAATAATTGAACTGTCTCGTTCTTTTTTTTTTTGCCCACACTAAAGAAAATGTGAAAGGAGTTCTACCCCAAACAATGATGTCACCCAGATATAACTTTTCCCCTTCCGCCATAGTAAAGATTTTAGCAGAATCAGATTCAGATTAAACTAAAACACAAGCCTAAACCTTCAATCTTGTCTTAAATCTTGTGATTTTGACTGAAGAAGTATAGAGAAAAGAGTAGATTTGTCACTATTATACAGTATTCTTCAATTTAAGAGTCACCTTCATTCACTTGCATGATAGAGAAGAGGAGATGTTATATCTCAATCTTCACTACAAATGGTTTTTTGCTCATAGAGATGAAGAGCTTAATCATCATGACACATGAAATCTGGGTCCAATTACATCGGCACGCTGGGACATACCAAATGTTGATTTTTGGGTGGGGGTTCCCTTTTAATGAACAGCTTAGATGTGCCCTAGCCCAGTGTACAGACAGGTGTTAGAGGATGCTAAAAGGGTGTGCTTCAGACTGCAGTGAGGGGAGAGAACTCCCTGAGCTGCAGAGAGCTTCAGGATGTTTACAAGATGAGACTCTTCATTACTGGCTCCGTCACAAGCTCACCCGCAAGGTCACGGCGACTGTGGCAGAGGAGCCTGTCGCCATAAACTGCACGCATCCTCCACACTTCCTCTTTTCTCCACTTCCCCAACAGCTCGGCCACCCAATGTTTGGCCCGACGAGTTTCCTAGTCCAGGCGTGTACCAGTTTAGCCGCTGGTCAGATTCTCAGAGCGGCGGTTTGTAGAAGTGTGACATATTTGAGATACGTCTCCTCTTGCTAATCAGTCACTACCCAGGCTGGAGCAGGTCCTGATTTCTGAGAGTCTGAGTTCCGAGACCATGGTTTATGTGAACAGAAAAACATCAAAAGGCCTTGCCTTGACCCAAGGGGATAGGGCTACTCCTAACAGCCAAGAACAGGGACCAAATCATGTTTTATTACATTATAAGAGACAGGGTAAATACACTAAAATATATTGACATATATATATATATATATATATATATATATATATATATATATATATATATATATATATATATATATATAGTGCCTTCAGAAAGTATTCCATTTTTTTAAATTTTGTCCTGTCACACCATCCCCCCTACCCCCCTCCCCCCCTCCCCCCTTGACTCTAAATAAACACTAAGCACAACATCACAACTTAGTTAGGTCTTTAGCAGCAATTATAGCTATAATTTTTTTTAAATAAATGCGGGTGCCCAACATGGGGCTGCAGTGAACATGCTCAATTCCCACCCTAACTAGGAATGTCCAATTAACAATTTATAGCCATGTTCACGTGTCATCTCCACTGCCGATTCAGGAGAGCGGAGACATCGGCGGCTGTCCTCCGAAACGCGCTGTCACCAAGCTGCTTCTTTTCACAAAACAGCCCACAGCCAAGCTGACATAGCGTTGATTCGGAGGAATACATCTCATATGTGGCTTTGGCATGCAATCCACAGGCACCCGGGGATGGCTAGAGAATGATGAAATGGGACTACCAGCCGCAATCAGCACTGGCAGGGTCCAGGTTCGAACCAAGACCATGAGGCTCATCCATGCGCCACAGCGTGGAGCCTTAACTAAATGCGCCACAGGTCTGGGCTCTGGCTCGACCATCCCATAATACCAAACTTCTCGTTTTTGCACGTGTGCTTTGGGTCATTGTCCTATTGTAACATGAATCTTCATCCATCCATCCATTATGTAACCCGTTTATTCCTGGTCATAGGGGTGGCTGGTGCCTATCCCAGCATGCATTGGGCGAGCGATATGACTACACCCTGGACAGGTCGCCAATCCATCGCAGGGCACACACACCATTCACTGACACACATGGGCAATTTAGAGTCTCCAATTGACCTAACCTGCATGTCTTTGGAAGGAAACTGGTTAACCCACGTGAACACGGGGAGAACACGCACACAGGAAGGCCCTTTGTCGGGATTCAAACTCGGTACCTTCTTGCTGTGGGAGGCGACATTGCTAACCACTGCATTGCCCATGAATTTTCATCCTAAGCAGACATTTCTTACAGACTGAAACAGGTTCTCCTCAAGGATTTGAACTGTATTTGGCTCCATCCATCTTTACCTTGATGGCAACAAGTTTCCTCGTCCCTCCTTCTGAAAAGCAACCATAGCATGATGCTTTTGATCGGGCTGACATTCCCAGAATGCAACAGTTCAAAATCCCAAAATGTAAAGACACTGTTCACTCCTGTGCAACCATGTGACTAAAATGATAAGCTTGTGAGTGCAGGTAAATATTATATTTTGTTAATACTCAATCTGTTATTATTAAGATATTGACAGATAACCAATGATGCTTTGTAGGTAGAATATACAGTATTTACAAACATATTGTATATGCTGTACTTTATTAAAAAAGTGTGTGTGCGTGCATGCTTTAATGTAAGAATCTTCACTTCAGAGTATGTAATTAGCGATCATGTGATTTGTATTACTGAAAAGGGCCGGTGTGGGTGCAGGGTTTTGTTTTAGCCCGGCACTAAGACACCTGATTCTACTTATCAAAGGTCTTGATTGAACACCATGATGAGTTAATTAGTTGAATTTAGCTGGGCTAAATCAAAAACCTGCACCCACACTGGCCCGTTTCAGATAGGATTCCCCACCCCTGTTCTAAATTCTGCAGCTACTCAAACTCATTAAATCCTTCGGCCATAGACCCAGTTATCATTAACTTTGACTTGCACTTATTTATTCTTCATAAGTACGGCTTGCTGAATTCTGCACATGTGCTTAACTCTTCAAGCCGTTTTTGTGTTGCCACTTCCATTTAATCCTGAGTTAAATCGCAGGACAAATCCTGGAAATATAAATGTTGACGCACTATACAGCAATAAACATGCTGTTCCTCCAGGTTCATGCTGAAGAGGCATCTGCTGTAAGATCTTTGATAGACACCAGGACTGCAGGTGAAAAATGGTCACTGGTCCTGGCATTGGGTGTCATGTGGGCTCAGCTTAGTCTCAGCTGTTTAAAGACCAGACAAAAGGGCGGACATCGATTTTCACCGGAGGTTAAACTAGATGCTGGAAATTGTCTGCTGGATGTATTGTAGATAAAGGCAGAAGCAAAACGTCAGAGCGAATTACCTGAGAAGTGTGACTGCAGCGAAGGTAAAGGTCAACCATATGAGAGACAGAGAGAGAGAGAGAGAGAGAGAGAAGAGGGAGTGAGAGAGAGAAAGAGAAGAAGGAGTGAGAGAGCAAATGCAAGAAAAGTTCCAAGCAATACAAAAAGAAGAGTGGATACAAATCCTTGTCAGAGTTTAATCTCAAAATAATTATTATGCATCCGTACGTGAATAACTTTGAATGCAGAATACAGGAGAAGATACATTTCGGGATTAATTTAGCCTGGGGGGCAGCCGCAACGTTCCGTGCCCCGGAGACGTAGGGGGACCTGAAAACGGAGTATTACGGAACAGTGCTTGAAAGATTAGAATATATGTGTGCATTTATATTGCCTCCTTTAGAGTCTCCTAAATTATTCATATCATCCAGATCAATTCAGTCAAAATGTGTTCTCTGAAGGAGGGTCATACATCTCCCAGCGTTTCCCTCTGCATTCATTTTATTTTAATATAGATCTATCCTCCAGGCGCCAGCGCAATAACAGCCGCCGTATTTACATGACGCCCTGATGTGCTGACATTAATATGTTGGTATACAGTATTTGTCATTGTTTCCAAGATACACAAGGTGATGTGCCATTTAGCGGGGATAGACCTTAAGGGTTTTCAATTACCTTATAATGTCAGATGTCAGGTGGAAGTTGATTTACAGCGGTAAATATGTGGTAAAGTATCTAATTCTCCCTCGACACCTTCCTCATGCAGCTGCCGCTGTTGATCATTTCTGAGAGATATATTCTCTGTAAAGAGACTAAAAGAGACATTATTTATAAGATACTGTTCCAGTTTCCATACTGTCTACTGTATACTAACCCTTATTTACCTGTTTTAGATATCACTTACAGTAGCCTACTAGACTGGGGAAATATTAAAAATAGGTACTACCACATCATGACCTTAAAATATAATTGACAATAACATGTAGGGTTCTGGTGCCTTCAATATGATCTTGCCTTCTGCAAAGAGCTACTTCTTGCCTTTCACATTGTAAATTCTACAGCTGCTCAAACTGATTAAATATTTTTGGCTCAGTTATCATTAAGCACAGCTTGCTGAATTTTGCATATGCGCTAAACTCTTCAAACTGTTTTTCTGTTGACAAAAAACAAACATATACATTTAATCATGAGTTAAATCTAAGGATAAATCTTGATTGAGCCCTGGTAATTTTCTAGAAATCAAAGCTAAGGATCACACACAGAGAATCTTGGCCTTGGTTCCACTGCAATTTCTTTTTGGATTGAATTCAATTGTCTACTTGTGGCTGGTGCAATAAATGGTCCTATATTGCACATGTATGTTATTCCTCAGCTCAGTAGCTGGAACATAAACACTTACTAAACTTTTCTCTTCCCTTGCCCATAATCATTATCAGATTATGAACATATCTGAGCATATTTTGCCCATTCTTCAAGAAGCAAAATAAAATACAAAAAAAATGCATTCATCTGGAAAAAAACTTGTCTTCCACTGGAAATAATGAAATGCTAGCAAACTGCTAATGGTAGCAGTTTATATGAAATATGTTTTGGAATTGTTATTGTCATATTGTCACTTGCTTTCTTAATTATTTGGCTAGTAGCTTGATCAATAGAACCTTCAAGCTTCTGTCAAGCTAATCATAGGCTCACCACTCCCAGCTTTGCTGATAAACCTATGGTCATTTGTTTCTTCTGAGGATTCATGATCCCAATAGAGGTGCAGATTCAAACCAACTCAACCAACGTACCTGGAATATAATGCTCGCAAAAATTTGCTAGACCCAATGCAGTTACACAGAAACCAGTCTCACAAACTGCGACTTCCCTCTGTATATGCTCAAGAGATATTGTAGGGTTGAGAAAAAACAAAACTGAGTTCCTTCCTTTTTTTTTTGTTTCTTTGGTCTGCACACACTATACCATAAATAATGTGCATCACTGCCTGCACTGGACAATAATGTGTTGGCAGCTGCCCTTAGTTTTAAAGTCTATGTTTGAATGATGCATATGTGTTATGCTGCTGGTGACAGTGTGACTTTCCCTACTGGCGATCAATAGTGTTTATCAATCAATCAATCAATTAATCAATCAATCATTCAACCAATCAATCAATCAAATGTCCGGAATCGCTTGTGGGGATATCTGAGCCGTGCTGTCTTTATTAGAGGCCCCTATGGAAAAAGAATATGCTGCAGTATATTGTAAATATATCAAAATTATCTTCACAATATATTTAAAATATACTGCAATATATTACATTTCCATATGGGGGGGCTAGGACCTGCGGTTATGCTCTGCTGTTGTGACACACTGAGGGCGTCTCTCTGTAACATGCAGATGGCTTCTCACAGAGTGTTTGTCAGACCTTTGTCTTTTTATCCTGGCTGAGTCTATATCCCTGTGGGGCCAGATCCAGTCGCTGTGTCATTCAGGATCGTATTCCTTTCCTCCTCTTGGCCGAACCGGCGTCTTCAGCGGATCTGTCTGCTGTCCGGTCTCCTCATTAATCCTGACCTCCTGCGTGGTCATCAGTCACTTAGTAAAGCAGCTCTGGACCGTGCCCAACTTGGACACTCTACACCCAGGGGCGACAAGCTTCAGATCTAATCATCAGCCGCACAAGTCAGACAGACAGGAGATGGTAAAACCTCAAGGCATCAGCCTGATCTGTCCAGGGCTAGCTTGAATTCTGAGAAAGACAAATGGGTGCATCTATGGTGAATTAATGCAAATGCAAACTCAAATCTAGATTAGCTGTAGTTGCATTTTCACAAGAAGGACCTGACCACTAACACAGAACAACATGCTGCAATGTTTTAACATATTTAATATGTGTACAAAAAATATCCTAACACGCACACACACACACACACACACACACACACACACGTATAAGCACACATACAGACGCACAGACATACACATACACACATGCAGACACACACACACACACACACACACACACACATACATACACAGAGACATACACATACACACACACAAAGCATGCACACACGCACACACACACATACACACACAAGCATGCACGAACACAATCACATACACACACATACATACACATGCAGACACACACACAAACACACACAGACACACACACACACTCATATTCAACTGAATAGGACAACACTGACAGTGTGTGGAAGATCTGAAGATGCCCTTGGAATTATCTATGCACAGTTCATTAAGAGATTTAGTCGACCTGGGCCATTTGCCCTTTAAGAGAATTTTTTAGTTTTGGAAAAAAAGAGCCAGTTTTTTCCTCTCTTTCTTCTAGACATGCTTCCTAGCCATGAACGCACAATTATTGATGGCTTCATATAAGCAGTGAACTTCTCTAATCGCTTCAAATGGTAATTGTTACGGAAGTCATATGCATAAAATTAATTATGCCATGCAATAAGGGCCATAAATCAGTTCACTATCAATTCACACGTAAATGTTTCAAGCACATGTTCCTTTACATAGTTCAAGGTAAAATAAAAGAGTTTTTTCCATTTTTTTGGCAAATACCAGGCCAATCTGCATAAGGACAAAACCCTATTGTTTTCACACCACAGCTGTAGTATTATTATAGTAATAATGATATATTTCATTAATGGATACATTTTCCATCAAAATGTACAGAATATTTGTCTTATCCATCTATATTTATAAATCAGATACAGGTAGCGTAAACATGTAAGTATTTTATTCTTCTGTCTTTTCTGCAAATGCATATTTTGCATATTATCTAGAATTTCTATGTTGAATTTCTGAAGATATAAAGATGTCAGACATTGCTTCTTCCAACTTGACAGTAATTGTGCTGAAATGTTATTTAATCTGTGGGTTCTCAATTCTGTAGATGGACTTCATTAGCCAAACACAAATAATTAGTAGCAATTTCCTATTTGACAAGGAGAATAAGTGTCATATAAAAGGAGACAGAGGCCATAATACATGCAGCAGTAAAGAGAAAAGAATCCGGCTCTGCTCACTTATATTTGATTATTATTACTATTTGAAGTATTTATTTTAATGAGACACTCTACAATCCAGTTCATTTGAGGAACTAGCTGACTGCTAACTCCAATTATTGAGCAGTCATTTAGAACTGTGCTAGACTAAAAGGAATTTAATAGCCCTGATAGAATGCTTAATAAGTAATGGGACAATTATTCCACCAACTTGCATTTTGTAACCTAAGTAGTCAGATTGGATTCAACCTGGGTTATTTCTTGAGAATTGATGCAATCCAACCTAAAAGCTTCAAGAATTATGCCTGTACGATAAAGAGCAAACAGTGTAAATAGTTTCTCATCAACTATGAATTCACTATATACTCTTTGGAATATTGTCTTCTGATGAAATGCCAGTATGAAAATGTATACTGATTTTAATTTGATAATACCGTTAAATTTAATTTTAATTAAACGCTAATTAATGGCATAGGCTGCCAAACAATGGGCAATAATCTGTGTTATGAAAAAGACAATACAATTAAATACAATTTAATGACATTCATTGCCTGCACATTTTCTCCCCTTCCAAACCACCCAGTCATGTGATACCCTGATAACTTGATTTTGATATTTAATATTCTTAATAGCTGAAGTGACAAAATTTGCCATGTTCCAATTGCTATTCACAATAAGCAACATTCTCATCATGGCCTCAAAATTTACTTTTGCCTTAATACCTTTCCCATCCGTTCATAGCAAATATACTAATATACTGTATATAAATGTATGCCTTGGGAACATTTACTATAACTTTCCTAATGTTCTGGGAATGTTCTGAGAACCAGTAAGAGAAAAAAAATGTTAGTTGGGTAGTCCCAACAAACGTAAAAGTGTTGCCCTAGTTAGTCCTTTATTGCGTGTGCTATGTAGATCTGTGTTGCCCTAGTTAGTCCTTTATTGCGTGTGCTATGTAGATCTGTGTTGCCCTAGTTAGTCCTTTATTGTGTGTGCTATGTAGATCTGTGTTGCCCTAGTTAGTCCTTTATTGTGTGTGCTATGTAGATCTGTGTTGCCCTAGTTAGTCCTTTATTGTGTGTGCTATGTAGATCTGTGTTGTGTGAATCATATAGACAGTAAAGACAATCTCTTAACGGAGCAATTCAAGTAAGTGAATGTTTTTTTCCTCTGAAGAGTCATTATAAATTTGGAAAGGATACATTTAATTATAAATGTGGACCCTCTGTATGATATTCAGTCTATGCTTTTAAGTGTCATGTTGTGGAGAATTTAATTCTCCTTAGATGGCTTCACAGGTTACGCAGTGCTCGCGGCGGCTCGGCAAATAATTTAGTGATTCAAACGACTAGGAAAATAAAAGCATCGTCAAAGAAATCTTAAAATCATAAAAATACAAATATAATATGGGTTGATATGTGAAGTTATAAATTACTACTACTATCGTTACCATTTAGTGTCAACCCCAATCTATCCAGAAACATCAGCATTTAGTAGTTCAAAACTTTTAGAGACCATCTTAGCCCCGTCCCATTCCTTTATGAAAGCCTCCCCTACTCATTCATCTGTCCTCCTCCACTGTGCATTTTGAACTGATGCAGCCATTAATACAGAGTTGACTCTCACTCTTTACCCTGCAGCCGAAGATTAAAAAAGCCTGTGCATGTGTGCAAAATATCCTGGTCCCTATGCTGTCGCAACCCGGCAAAAACTGAGTAACGAAACCAAATAATGTTTCACATCCCAACATGATGCCTTACAATAATATTAGTTTAACTAGGTACACGGGGCAATTAAACGCAATCGGAGCTTATCAGCTAACACAAACTCAGTTGATGACTCAGTGTTGGGACTGGTATTTTAATGAAGTGTCTGTAAACGGAGCGACGGTACTGCATGCGTTGGGTCCCGCTGCACACGGCACGCTGTTATGATAAGCGTGTTTTATTTTAGTGATACCGTCACCGGCCGGGTCACAGAACCCAAAAGCTCTGTGTTTGACCCACGTTCATCCCCGTACCGTCTCTTTACAAAGACTGAAGCGAGAAAGAAACCATTTAGAACTGACCAATATATTAACATTTGCATTGAAAAATAATACATATAATAATATAGAAATGTATTGGAAAATACACCATTTGTTACTGCTTTGGTCTCAGAAGGATATATCTTATTAAGCAAAATATTACATTTTATTGACCTATATTGGATAATATATTCTGAATGCTTTTATCCTCTGGTTAATATTTTTGTTCTATGACAGTAAAGTTATGGCATTTGCAAATACATGTCCTGCTACTGTACACACCTGTCAGAAATAATAAATAAATGCAATTGCATGATAAAAATGATTTGAATAGTGAAGTCATGCATCCTGTCCCAGAGGCCACATATACACATATCATATACATTATTATAATCTAAATAAATCAGTTTACTGTGACTGATGGTGAGACTCCGGCAGTTATAGTATACATGGTTTCACTTGTGCTAAATATGTGATGTAAAAAAAAGATGTTTGCGCCTTGGTATGGAATCTGTCAAAGAGCTATAACATGACATAAGACATGTTCAGCGAAGATGCAAAAGGAAGGCACTGGCAGGCATTCAGCCATGGATATTGGGTTCTGACTATACTGCAGCCTTCGAGTGGACACATGCACATTACCTTTGGAAAATGAAATAAAAACATAATATATTAAACGTACATGAACCTAAATGTATTAAACATCCCTTAGACTGCCCTGGTTTTTTTAATTTTATACTAGTAATCCTATTTGTTCCTCATTTGGAGATCAGTTTCAAGGGTGGAGACACTTCTGTAAAAAATGTAAATGTAGTTGCAACTAAGGCCCTTGTTATGAGTAATCCATCACAGGAAGAGCATTTACGCCAACGATGTCATATTCATGGCATCATTTTCTAATGTCCATTAATACTGATACATTTTTATGCTTTTATGGACCACTTTAGATGAATATACTGCCAACTCTGCTCTGTCGTGGCGCAACTCCTAGCCTTCGCTCAACATTCAGAGCTGAATAAACGCTTATAAACACTTCCATTATCTTAATGCAACAATTTAACTGATTATTTTAAGATGCTGTCATTCACTTCCTAAACAATTCACGAATGTCAAACGAACGATAAAAGCCAAAGTTCAGAAGACACTCTCCCCAAGTAACCGGTGACGCAATGCAGTTTCCTCGGTAATGGGCCTGGCCACTCGGCCGTTTGGTGGCGTAGATATTTGTGCGAAGGTTTAAGTGAGGAAAGTGAAGGATATGGAGTTTTAAAAATGGGTTTCTCATGTTGATTTATGTGCAGGGGGATTTAATGGGAAGACCATATGAAAGGTGAATGATGAGCTTGTTTATTATTGTGCTTAACATGTATGTTAACAGCGCTATTAATCAAACATGGCAGCTCAGCAATTCATCTCTTAATTTTGTCACATTCGAGGCTGCTGTGTCAATACCCTTGGACCCACTTTCCCATAAATGGCTTGGACAGATCAACGCGTATGTAATTTAATGAAGCAAAAATGACCATTTTTGGTAGGCCTGCGACCTGCACCCAAACCAAAACTAAACTATTTCCAATATAAAAACGTATATATTTCTTCAAAACATTTTATTATGCTTCATCACAAATAGGCATCATCATGTAAAAGACTTATAAGATAATACAATGTATAATGCAGCTTAATTACAATATTTTGCATGAATTTACCATGTATTCTCCAAATCATCTTTGGTATCATAAAAAAGTAGCCATTTCTGTGCAAATGTCATACTTTTTATATGTTCTAAATATAAGGTTTATGTGTTTGTCAAATATTCCTTATTATGCATATTTTATCTGAGCAATATATTTTACAGTATATTTAATATTTATTTTTGGCATAGGTTATAGGTTAACATGTGGAACAGACAAATCTTTGTTGCATATATCAAAAACATATAGCTATGTCAATGTCATAACACTGTTATTAATGTTCATAAATTGTTATAAGGTATTTATAGGGATTGTAAAATTGTAAACCCCTTTAATGAAACAGCATCGCAATTTCTAATAATTTTAACCATTCTACCAGGTGCTCAACCCATCATGTCCACCAACTCATCTTCCTTATTGTTCACACAGGTTTTTTTTATTAATTGGGATGCAGCTAATCATATTCTACTGCAGCAGGCTCCTATGCCTGGTTCTCCAGTGTAGTTGTTGGACGGGAGACTTTGAAGGAAGTTGACTGACCTTGGTGCTAGGCCCCAGCAGAGACATGGGGGTTTAATTTGCTCAAGGTTCCTCAACCTACTGCTGTATACCACACCACTACACCAGAGAACTTTAAGGCTAGCTGAATGTTCTTTTTGCCATGTCCCGTCATCCCAACATGGCCGCTGAATGTCTGCGGTAGTTCTGGTTTGGCCTTGGCACACTGAGGTCTGGGCTGTGCCATTGGGGGCAGAGGAGCCGTAGAATGCGATAGAATGCGATTCCTCCACAGCTTTCCTCCAGCTGCCGCTAGCTCTACTGTAGTACTGCGAGGCTGGTAATGTGGAAATGACTCACTAGCTTACAGGTGAGATCATTGTGGACTCACTGCAGACACTTCAGCTGCACTGCTCCTTGGGCCTCGTGAAAACAGCAGTGACACCGGAGGCACAGCCAACTTTATCAATTCCAAATCAGTGATAAAAAGAGGGATGATGCTTTAAAAACAGATGCCCTTTTACAGCAATGACAAAAAAAACAGACTGAAAAGCAGTGTAGTAAAGGGACTTAATCCAACTAAAAGTTATACTTTTGAGGGTTGTTTTGTGGAATAATCTGCCAGACTTTAATAGGCATTTGACTCTGTCTTCTTATATTCTAACTGTATTACTGTTTTATACTGTGTTTATTGTCTTCATTCTGATTTATTTCTTTATTTTATGTATACGTTTAGTGGGTCAACTGATTTGTGCATCATGGCAGAAGAGTGTTCTGCAATAAAGTGATGATGATGATGATGACGATGATGATGATGATGATGGTGATGATGATGATGATGATGATGATGATGATAATTATTATTATTATTATTATTATTATTATTATTATTATTATTATTATTATTATTATTATTAATAAAGTTCCTCCTCACTTTGTCCTACAATTCCTCTCTTTGACCTGCAGGCTCATTTATTCTTAACCAGAAATAAACAGGCAATATTCTCTGACCACACACACATACAAAATCAAATCAGCTGTTAACAGGCACATTGATTTACAATTGATACTCCACGCTATATTGACTGACTTAAATTAAATTGAAAAAATTGGATTTCCACTTAAAAAAAGACAACCACAGCTTGCAGTATGTCCATACTACTCCGATAAAGAGGGTATATCCTGCATGAAAACATATAGCAATATATTTTAATTTATACTTATTTTATTTTTATATTTATATATTTTACTTATTTACAAGGAGGTTCTCTGCTGCCCAATATTTATAATTAAAAAAGTCCTGATGAATTGAATGTCAATGCAGTATTAAAAACCAAGGTAATTTTTAAAGTTTGAATGATCACATTGTCTTCAGATAATAAGATGAGAAAACGCAGGGCCAAGTTACATGGTTTATTGTAACTCGGCCTAATTTTTAAATCAATTTTAATGGCAGGCCTAGATTTTGCTACTTTTGTTATCGACAGTGATTTGTATGTGTGAGTAACTTGGCATTTTTATACGGTGAAAACGTTTTGAGGTATAATTTCTTTTTGTACTATGTTTGTTATGAATAGGCTAACTGATAATCATACTACATGTAAATTTGTTAACCATAAGATAATTAAATCTAGAGAAAGAGACACTGTAAATGTGCCATGAATGTTCACATCCCACGATGCAGTAGCACAGAATGACTAGCATGTGATGAACGTGAGTGAGTGAGTGACCGAATATAATCCCTGTTCCCTGCCCCCTGTCCCCTGTCCACTCAGACCCCTGTCTACTATGTGCCCTCTCCCCTCACTTTGCAAGCAGTGCACAAAATAAATCCTGCAGAACTATTTCTAAACTAGTGAGGAGGTAGTTTGAAATATATCCCGCTCTTGTACCATAGACATGCATATATGCACTATGTCTTGCACTACAAAGTAATTTTGTAGTTTTTACTTCCAGTTTACTTCCCGTTTACTTCCAGTTTACTTCCAGGAATTGTCGGATGAGTGTCCTCCTGAATCCCTTTAACAAAACCCCAGAAATAAGGTTATCATCCGGGGATTTTAAGGACCCCATTTGTGAGAAAAAGTCACCCGCTCAAAAGCTTTTTTGATGAAGTTGACTCAGATCTGCGCCGTCAATGGGGTGAAGGGATCATATTCGGTCATGGCCAGAGTGATGTTAAAACATCCCATAAACACCTCTCAAGCCTTAATGATCTTACAGGTTCCAACACAGCACCAACACATTATCTATAAAACGTTTCAGCATTGCTAGTCCATGTAAAGTATGCAGCCCTAAGAGAGAGAGAGAGGTTTGTGTGAGAGAGAGAAAGAAAGAGAGCGAGAAAGAAAGACAGTGAGAGAGAGAGTAAGCATGTAGCCTGCAGATGCCTTTACTGTATAGCCAATTTGCTTAATGAATTCCCCTGCTTTGTTTGGGACACCCCCCTCGCATCGCCCAGTGTGAAAGAGATGGGAACACCCAGGAAGGGGTGAGGAAGCAGAGGCAGGTATAGTGTCAGGACTGGGGTGGAGGGCTTCGGGGGTGCCACTCCCCCCTTCACTAAAGGTGGCCCATTAATCTTCCATATCAGCACACCACTAAGGGGGACACATCCTTCTGAGCCCAAAGTCACATCACATTCCCCTGCAGTGCCCTCTGGGTAAAATATAACACAGCCAGTATGGTCTGAGTCTGCGTTACTTTAACCTGCATGAAGTCTGCAAAGCCTAATCAGCTGCTAGCTAACTCTGGTATAATAAAGTATAGTGCTTCAAAAGTTTTATTTTATATATTTTGAGCATTGTCTGCGCTGAATAAATGAACAGATTTCTATCCCTGCAAACTGCAAAGACCTAGGAGCTTTTAATTTAGGCGAGCCAGCATTCCTGTTAGAAATGAGAACACAGGTTTTCTGATTTGATAACCTTTGGTCATAGCGTACCATAGCGTATACTCTTATCCAGAGTGACTTACAATTGGTGCACCAAAAAAGGCCTAAATTTGTAAATCACCAACATTCCAAAGAGCAATTAATGATAGTGTAATGGTGGGGCCATAGCACACCCGCGTTAGGTAATCCTTTGTCACAAGAATTAACATGTGGAAGGGAAGGTAGAGCTTTTTTCATGTAAAGCAAAGTCTCTTGTTTGCATGAGGAATAGGAAAGCTAAGCAAATCATTTTGTTTATGAATACACAAGGTACACCTATAGGATATGGGCAGTATGTGGCAACCAATAAATACAATTGGAAAATTAAATTCTGTTTACATCTTTACAAGTGTAGAGGCAATATAAGATTTCACTTGTAATGAACTTATTTTTGAACAATATTACAAAATCTTTTTCATTCCCTCTGTAATTTTTGCCAATATTTTGCAAAAAGGAACATCACTTAACAGGTCAAAGAGGTGTGACCAGGGTGGCTCGGTGGTGCAGTTGTTATGGTTGAACACTGGTATGGACCCAAAAGCAGGACTCGGAGGCAAACTCAGGCAAAATAATTTATTATTTTTCAAGGCGGCGGGCAAACGGTGGAAGGGACGGCTAAGGTGACGGACTGGAAACAGGGTTGGCAGGTGACAGACTGGAAACAGGGTAGGGCGAACTAAACAGGGCTGGAACAGAGACGGGGCAGGAGCGAACAGGATGGAGTGGCAGGTTAAGCAGGCTGGAGCGGGGAGCAAAAAGGACAAACAAGTTAGGCAGTAGCAAACAAATAGACTGGCCGGAGAATGCCTAGACGGGACTAAGAACATTAACGAACTGGCAGTGAGTGAATGAACTGGGTAGTTAAAATAGTGTGAGGAACAGGTGAGAGTGCTAATGAGAATGATTAGAGTGAGTGTAGAATGTGAGCAGAGGGGAGAGTGATAGGCTAAATGATACGAAGAGTAAACAAGGAACTAAATGGGGAAGCCACGCCCAGCCCACACAACACAGAACAAGACAGACAGGGTGAACTGAAAAACACGACATGACACGAGAGGAATGGGAAACCAGGAGAAACGAAAGAAAGGCGGACTGGGGGGAAACGGCGGATATGACAGCAGTTTCTGTATGGAGTCAGCATGTACTCCCCATGTCACTGTGGGCTTCCTCCCACAGTCCAAAGACATGCAGGTTAGGCTAATTGGAGACTCTAAATTGCCCGTAGGCGTGAGTGAATGGTGTGTGTGTGTCTTGTGATGGATTGGTGACCTGTCCAGGGGGTATTCCTGTCTCATGGCCAATGCATGCTGGGATAGGTTCCAGCCTGGAATAAGCGGGTTACATAATGGATGGATGGATGAATGGAAGAGGTGTGACAAAGGGCTCATCTTGTTCAGGAACTGTTGTAGTGCATGGATGGCCCTGACGGCCGGCTATGGAATCCAGACTGCGCCAGTGTTGACTGTGGCCGGCAGCCTCGCGGGGCAATGCACAGTTGTTGCTAGCATCGCCCAGGGAAGGGAAGGTTTCAATTCAACCAGGTTGACAGTGACTCATCGCACAACAGCAACCACCGCTGGTTGATCTGGAGCACACGGTTCACCTGTTGAGCTGCACACGGAGTGTCTTCCTCTGACTCATGTCTGTTTGAGACCAACATAAAGCTGTGGCGTGTGGCGAGAAAAAAGGTGTCCTATACACTATGCATGTACGGCCTGACTCAAATATCTCGCAAAAGTATATTTGTTATTCGTGCAAAAGTGTAAGTGCAAGTGTAGAGGGTTAGACAGAGCTATAGAGCAAACGTTTCAGTTATAAGCTTTCTTCAGGGCTCTGAAAGATGTGACGCACGTTTCACACAATGTAGAAATCTACTAATGAGGAGATAACATACAGGTGAGATAAGTAGAGGGCCACAATTTTTTTTAAAGTCACCAAATAAGTTCACAGCATACGCAGCATACACAGCATAAATTACTAACATATTCCACAGATATCTGAGGGATTAAAACGACGCTTCATCTCCAAGATAATATAAAAAATGAAACGCAAGGACTAAATTAGAGAGAATAACGAAGGACGAGGTCTTTGTCCGTGCCAATAGGAACCAGAGACTCGAGCTTTAAAATGTGTAGCTGATATCACATGCTTCAGAGGGGAGCACACGCTTGTCTGAGCTCTGCTGAATCGATAGCGGAGGTTGCAGCAATGAGCACTGATTATATGATTGGGCATTCCAAACTGGGAGAAAAACAGGGAATAGCAAATAAAAGAGGAGTGACAAATCACAA
Source organism: Synaphobranchus kaupii (assembly GCA_029718625.1). Taxonomy (NCBI): domain Eukaryota; kingdom Metazoa; phylum Chordata; class Actinopteri; order Anguilliformes; family Synaphobranchidae; genus Synaphobranchus; species Synaphobranchus kaupii. The sequence goes on along the minus strand of CM056392.1, from coordinate 14,988,259 downwards.
AATAAATTCCGTAATAATTTCACCCTTGGAGAACGGAGAAATTGCTCATGTGCTTGGCACATGCATGGACATCAGAAACCTGGCTCTGACTTTTCTGAAGTTTTTTTTAAAGGTTTTCCTTTATGATTGGTCCTAGAAGAGCGCTTGTTGTTGGACCATGATGAACACTGGACAATATAGTGCCTCAGTTCCAAAATCAAACCCTGCAATAGGAAACGGGGTCTCAGAAAGCAACCGTAGAATGTACCCAGATTACGATTTGCTCCTGGGGTCACGGGCAGTTATTTTAATCAACAGATGTGAGATTGAATTTCTTAGTTGTGGACTTAACTCAAAATACAGCAGTAAAAAAAATTTCCCACTTGACAAAATGTAAAGTAAGTTCACCATGTGAGTCCTCATCATGATTAGGTTTCCCCCCCTCTCTCTCTCTCTCTCTCTCTCCCTCTCTCTCTCTCTCTCTCTCTCTCTCTCTCTCGCTAAAAAAGGGTAAAAATAATCTAACTAAGAAAGAAAACTTGTGGCTGTGGACCATATGAAAAATAAATCAGGGGAAGAAAATGGAATGACCTGAGGTGTTTATTGAATGGGTCTGTCATGCGTTGTGTTGGTGAAAAGGCTGATTATAGGGTCTATAAATAGTCTGCCTAAACAGAAATCAAACTCTCATAATGTGTCCCCTGACCACAGAGGCCTCTTTAAATAATCCCAATCTGCCTTTTCCTGCATTAATTAACACAGTTTCATTACGATTTGCATTTCATTTGCATATTGGGTTGATGGAATTGTGTACAAAAACAGAATGATAATGGTCAATATCTGATGTTTTCTGTTCAATTGCTGTTAATATTGGATTGCTGGGCCAGCTATCTTTATTTAAAATGAATAAATAATAATAATAAGTAAATAAATAAATTATGTACCGCAGTTGAAGACTAAATAAATAACTGTTGAATGAATTCCAGTTTAGTCATGTCATATAAATATACGTAGAATATATTGCAAAGCTTAAATAGGCTTACATATGTTTCTATTCATTTTTACTTTTATTCAAATTTGTTCTCATAAGATCCATTGGTACTGGTGCTCTCAAACTAGCAAGAAAGCCCGAAGCAGTCAAAGAAAAAACTACCCCATGGTAGTCAGGGTGTTTTTTTAATCCTTTGAAAAACATTTTTATTTCACTAAACCTGCAGGAATACCCCACTGAGATCGAAATCTCTTTTACAAGTGGGACCAAAAAATACTTTGTAGTGCCATTTCAAATGTGGCCCAAAATGGAATACTTAGTTTCAAGACAGAGATTCTGTCACAACACAAAGGCTCGCAAATTACGGCTACCTAAAAAAAAGACAGTCTGGCAGCACAATGCGCCGTATCACAAAAGGAGAAAGGGGCTGATATGTTGGAAACCAAGCTGTTTATAGCAAGGCTTCTGTGGCCCATTAAAAACTTTTCTGTCAAATTATAGATTGCCTGAGTGAATCACTACACGAGCCAGCCTGGGTGGTTGTTAAAGGTGCTGTTTAGCTACTTCCATTTCATGACTGGTTAACATTCATTACTGAACAAATTCCTTTTCATTGATGGAAGCTGGGGAGTGTGGTGGTGGTGGTGGGGTGGGGGGGCGGGGGCCAAAGGGGAGCGGGGGTTTAATGTGTCCTATTCATTACACAGTCTTAATTCAGGCAAAGAAATAACACACAATGTCTGTGTGCTCCTGAGACCAGGACTCCATTTAAAAGGCTATATCGATGGACCGAGATCATTCTGGTTTCACCCAACATTTGAGAGAGAGAGAGAGAGTGTGTGTGTGTGTGTGTGTGTGTGTATCTGTGTATTTGTGCCTATGTGCATGTATTTGTGTGTATGTGTGTGTGTGTGTGTGGGGGGGGGGGGGGGGCGGGGCAAATTTGAGGAGTGGCAGGAGGGGTAGAGGGACAGCTGCTCCTCCGTTGGCCTGGCAGTGAACACAAAGGCCATCAAAGTGACAGAGGTTAAGTCAACCCAAGGCTCGCCAGCTGCTCACCCTCCCCACACATATATGCTCCTGCCCACTGATACCCCGCCCCCCCCCCCAAACGCCCTCTAATTCTCCTGATGGATCGGCACTAATATCATTAGCCTAAACATCCCACTAATTATAGCAACTCTTATACCATTCAGCCACTTAAAATCATATAGGTCTCCCTCCTTCTAATGAAATTATTTAGTTTTTGAAATAGGATTTACATACAGCACTGTCCCAGGGTTATGGGAGAAGGTGGGGGAGGGAGGGGGGTAGAGAAAAATCAATTAGGGCTTAAACTGTTAGCCATTTAGTTAACCAAAGGAGTGAGCAATGCATACATATGTGTTAAATCAACTGGCTGAACCTTTTCAAAGGAGGGGATAAAGAAAGCTGAAAGGAGTCCATGGTGTTTGAAACCTAAACAGACCCCAGAAATTGCTCAGTCAACAGCAGGTCCTTTTAAAAGCATCTGTGGCCTATGGAGAATTAAGGGATACTGAAAATGCAATTAAAAATAAACAAAATAACAACAATTACAGAAAAATTACTTTTAAAAAAAACAACAACAATAGCTTTGATTTACATACCAGTGATATGAGCCGAGGTAACCTAGTACTTGAGATATACATCTAATGGTGATTTCAGGACCTTCAAAAGTACAGTTTTTTTAGTGTGAAACTCGCTAAATAGTTGTGTGATAGCAGAACACTTTGCACTCTGCAAAGATGTGCTTTAATCCTGTGGAAGATTTTTTTTTCCACAGCACAGAAGAAATGTTCAACATAAAATCAACTCTGAGAGAGTCATTTTAACTCTAATAGAGTTTATGTGCTTGGGTTGATTTAACAGTGAAGGTGTATGTGCGCTCTACTTTAGATAGGCAAGTGGGTTACAAAATCTACTGAGATTATGGCTTTAGTTTCTCACATATGATTGTTGTTGCTCATTATATCAGTTTTTACCAGCACATTGGACATTATGAATAAATACCCCAAGACACTCATGATACAATCAAATCACTCAGACTCAAATGCATAATGTGAATTTATTAAAAGCCTCAGTATACCAATTTAGATGCAAACAATGTAAGAGCAGTCCATATTAAAAGCTGCTTTTTTAAAGAACACTCAAAATTCTTATATTTTCAAAAGCAAATTTGAAACCTTACCCTTCTTGTCCCTTTGCGATATAATGTACCATGATTTTGAGACTTCTATAACGGTTTAAGTGAACCTCAGTTCTCTACAGCTAGCATCACAAATCAACCCTTTGCTCTTAACAGGAAGATGGACATGAATCAGAAGTCATAGTGGGTAGCCTAGCCTACTCATTTATCAGATGAAAAACTACTTTTAAAATAAATGTACAATATATAAAATGAGATGCAGATAGAGACACAGACATAGGTACACATACATTATTTTAGGCGAGTTAGCAATACATACCAATTTAAATCCATTATAGTATATCATTCCGCTACACTTTTGATGGTTTGAGGTCATTTTCCATTTTAAATTTAGAGCTTCTATAGCTATAAGCTACTTTGACTACATCATGATGATGATTGACTACTGAACTTGTGCTTCTAGAAAAACATTGTGTGTTTAAACGACCCCTTAAACATTACAATAGATCATGTGTAATGGTGACTTTAAATCTAACCAAATATTATTCTGCTATACTACATTTGTCTTAACTATGGGAAAAACATTCTCTCCTGAAAAAATGCAACGTCTAAAATTATTGTTGGAAGCACATATATACACAGAGAGAGAGAGAACATGCTGTCATTGAAAGACATAATACTATTCCAACTGAAACAATTTCTGTCTGAATTATCTTAACACAATGTGTTACCATATTTCTACAGGTCCAATAAAAAGACATATGGCCAAGACATATAAAATGTAGAAAAAAAAAGACAAAAAAAAGATCTTAGAAACGCCCATGCACAACCATTTCGTTGATGTTTTTAAATTGTTTACTTAATATGATATCTTAAACTGCGGGTTTGAACAAAACCTTACTGTTCTCGATGTTTTTCATACAGAGCAGCAGACCTGTATAGGCTACCTGGGTCAGTCAGTGAACATTCTCTAGTATTTCATGCTTTACTGTTTACACATTTGTCACACCAGGCAGTTGGTAATCTTCTCTCTGTATTGATTTCACATTTTCAGGAGGTGTATTAGAAGCAGCTTAATTGTCCAGCTTGGAACGTTCATGTAAACAGCCATTCACGTTTTAAATGGAACCATCAAGTTTAGAATGACTTCAGTTTCCACGTCGCGTACAGTAGCACCCGTGTGATCTCTGTAAGACTGCCATCTGTAGGCCACACATTATATTGCAGAAAGCACCTGCCATTTTTTTCTCTATTTATTTTATTTATTTATTTTTTTTTAAAGCCATTAGTTAATCAATCTAATGTGGTAGGCTGCTTAAGATCTTCTCATAAATGTTCTCAGACGGATGGGTCTGTAGCTTTGCAAGTTTCCAGAGCAGTCCAATAGCTTGCTGCATATCTCAACCCTCGAGATCAGTTATGTGGCATACATTTTTTTATTTTTTTAAACCGGTGACTTTGTCCAGGCAGCACATCCTCCAGTGTCTTACCTTGCATATAAGAGTCGTATTGACCGTAAATGAACAGTCAGCAACAGGGAAGTTCACACCTGAGACGGATGTGTGCTGGTTCTGGAAGGACAGGTGAGAGACTGTCACACTGCCCTGCGGCCAGAAGTAGCCTATTATTTCAATATATTTAAACATTAGGCCTACAGAGGTTTGCATAATATATCTGACGTGGGTTTCTGTATTTCTGCAACTAAAATAGCCTAATCTTGAATAATTAATGAATAGCCAAAGCCACGTGTTGCGCTGGATGGTGTCAATTAGGTCAGAATAAATACAAAAACCGTGCAACGCATCCTCAAATAGTAATGACATCAATGCTTTTATTGATTGCTTTTTTCATCGAACAATATGATTTTCAGTACGATAGTTTATCTGAATTAAAACCGTGCTAGAAAGCTTTTGTAGCCTACTGACTTCATATTACATAGCCTAAATAAATGGAGGTAGCCTAAATAATTGGTTTCATAGTACAAAAGCATGATGACATTTACATTATTGGCTATCTGAAAAATATCTTCGATGATTGTTAATTGCAAAGCGTAATTCTTATTAGACTTGGAGAGCAACGCGTATTGTGCACTATCATTGAATGTCAGGAGGAGAAAAAACAGACCAGCATCGAAAAGGAAACGTCAGCACCGATTTAATCATTGGTAGTAGCTACGAGGAAACCCGTCGTTTTGTGCTTTTATTCTGAACAGATTGCATTATACGTAGCCATGCCCGAAAACGCTAAACAAGACATGATGGTGACTTTAGACAATTTGGTCTGTTCAGAATAACGCAATTAAAATACATTCAATCAAAACTACATGCATATCGTAAATTCACCGAAACCCTGGATACAAATTTGACCATAAATATCAAATGTAAACATATATTAAAAACAAAGCCATTACACCTGTTAAAAAATACAATTATTAATCTACGTTGGTTTTTCAAACAGATATATACATACAGAGAAACGGCAGGCTACAATCAAACTGGGAATTATGAACATAGGACTTATGGAATATGTTAACTGTCGAATCATGATATACTTTGCAACTGTATTTCAAACCAGTACTATATTCTTTTTTACTTCTATCCATACTGCACGAACATTCTGTACGTTGCACTAATTTCACTACATGTTATCAATGAGGTAATATTGATTTTATGTTATTCAGAATGTATTTTTACAATGTAACAATGTAAAAATAATAAAATATTATGGAGGAAACAAGAAAATAAAAAATGGAGGGCATTTGAATACAGTGCATTGGTCTGTATCCATAAATTTGTATCTTTTATGAAAAGTTTACATATCCCGCAGTCTATCAATTGCAAGCAAATGTTAATTAATAGCGATGTTAAAACTTATAAGAAATAACTGTTCTCAAAACCATTATTTCTTACTAAAAATTAAAACATGATTGTTATTAACCTTTTCAAACTACATGTTGAAACAAAGACATAGTTCACCGCCACAAAACATGAAGACAACACCAATAATAATAATAATAATAATAATAATAATAATAATAATAATAATAATAATAATAATAATAATAATAATAATGTATCCATTTACTTTGAACTTGTTTTACAATTTACAAAGTCGGTGTGTGTGTGTGTGTGTGTGTGTGTGTGTGTGTGTGTGTGTGTGTGTGTGAGAGAGAGAGAGAGAGAGAGAGAGAGAGAGAGAGAGAGAGAGAGAGAGAGAGAGAGAGAGAGAGATAGGAGAATCAGCCCTCCACTGATGTGGCTAGGAACTGCAGCTTGCCAAGCGAGAGGATGGTGAAGTGCCACCGGGAGCCACGTGCTGACCGAAGCTGGACATCTCCGCCAGTGAGTATGTGGGCTACGGATAAAAAAAAATGTCTTCACGCATCGGTAGGTGTAATTGATATAATTCAATGTACAGTGAAAGGGGGGTTGTCTCTGCCACATGTCATATTTTTATGCTTCTGACAATGCACAAACTTATGAATATAACGCTAACCAGGCTTAAATAAGTTGCGTTTAATCGTTTCACATTCACTCATTGTTCAAATATATTCAGTACGGTTACGATGGGAAATCACAATAGTTTTGGAAAGGACCCGATCGATTCGTTCCCAATCTTTCATGACGTTGTACGGGGTGACCTGTAGGCTACCGTTCCATCCTTGCACTACAATTTAGGTTCCTTGTGCTTCTTAATTAAGATCGCTATTTCAGCAGCTTATCCTGTGACGTTCACCATTTCACCATTTCAATTAATTTCCCAACTTATGACACAAAACGTCCACTGACAAACGACGGGTCCTGACTCGTTTTCTATATGATAAACACTGAAGTAAAGTAAAACTTCATAATTTAATATAAATACATAAAAACACTTCTGTAATGTATTATTTTAGTGTGAATAGCCTACGGAAACTATAGTCCTTACTAAATAAACATTACTAAATAAAAATAATTAAAACCCAATTAAAATGGACATATATTATTATAAAACAACATTTAAAACTATGTTTTCATTAAATAATTTGCAACCTTTACACTAAATATAATTTTTTAATATAGTCATTATTATACATAGTATTATGGAAGGTCATAATAATTAATAGACCATACTTAAAATACACACCAAAAAAAAATGATTGGCTCAAAATACTGAACATAAACATGAATTAGAATAAATTTCAGTAAGCTGACAGTTGCCTAGAATTTTCAATATGTTTACATGTCATGTTTCTGTCCTCTTGTCTGAGATAAGTCCCTTGATGGACTAACATTTGACCCCTTTTTATCAACAATTACTTGTGAGAACTTTTGACCCGATCCCCTACAGCAGGCAATCGACTGGCTGGTCTTCCTGGTGATGTATTCTATTTTTAGGCAATCACAAGATGACAGCATGTGACAGCACAGGTCGGAGCCCCAAATTGCATGATTTAAGGGTAGATCCTTGTAAATCAATTGAGTCCCTGAAACAGCAGGTCAACCCCTGAGGCTATGTTTCCTCTGACAGTTCCCTTAACAAATTCCCCCTCTAAGCCCATCAGACTGTTGCCTGGACCTCCCGGCATCCCACAGAAACGGGCAGTGCGGTCCTGAGCCTTATCCCCGTCTGCATGGGCACTGGTGGGACGAGAAGGGGAGCTTGATGCTACAAAAAATATGCATATGCTGTCTGAAGACAAAATATGTCTACGGGGAGAAAAAAAAAAAACTATGATCACAACCCGTAGAGAGCCTTTTTTCTGCATTTTATGAAGAACAGGAGTTTTTTTTTTTTTTTGACTGATGAGGAGTCGCTGATCAGACGTCATTGAGAGTGACGAAAGACTTCCTGTACGGCTGTCAGCAGATCCCTCTTGCATGGTGCTTCTGCCCTCATTTCTATACGCACTTATCATCATGCACTTACCACTCGTAAGGTATCACTGCTCAACTCCTGGCTGTAGCCATCCTGTCTGGGGTGGGCTGTTGGCTCCTTTGTGGGTACGCTGGAGAAACGAGGGGATTCTGCCTTTCTCTGTGATTCGGTTCCGCAGGTCAACCTGCAATCATGTATTAAAGCAGTGCAATATGTTGTCACAGCAAACCAAACTGCCTGTCACTTTTTAACTTTGTGTATGTATGAACTCCTGTTTGTTTGTTTGTTTGTTTGTTTGTTTGTTTGTTGTTCGAGTGTCCGTGCTGTCTTCTATGATATGTGCTTTGGTACAGACCGCAAGAATAGTTTTCCGAAGGGGATAATAATGTATTCAATTGAACTTCAATTCAGTATAAAAGAGCACCTTGGGCTGCCTATTTAAAAATTTTCCTTAAAGTTATGATTTCTTTTTTATAATGTCTTAGTACTTCTGCCTAATTAAATAAAATATTATTTTTATGTTTGCAGAATTATGTTTTGACTTTGAATACATTGTGAATGTATGTTTTTTGGTATCTGGAATTTTGGTACTGGTATGGGATATTTGGGGAAAAAATTCAACCTATTGCATTATCTAGGATTTGTTGTCTCAAAATAATAATTTAAGCTTTTTCAGTTCATTAAAAAGGCTCATTTATCAAAACGTGTACTTTTGAACATGCAGTTATTATCACAACCTTTACCTGGCTTTCAGCATTCTAATAAGGGAGAGAATGTTACATAAGACATTGCCTTTGCTGCACAAGACAGGTGCAGTGGTCAGCACCAATCTTGTTAATGAGTTCGACACTTTGATTTCTTTACTGTCCAAACTGTCTCACATAGGTTCCGAGGTCACGGGGATGGGTTTGGAACATAGCGAGTGACGTCTTGCTGCCCCGAACAGATCTTCCTAAGGTGTGAAAAGAACACACTGTGTGATGTTTTTCTTGATGAGGACAAGGGTTGCGCGCTGGTCAACAGTGACTCTGGGTGACCCGGTGAAACGATGAACCAGACGCGAATCACAAGCCGACAATCACCATCTCAAACCGCTTGGGAAAACAAGCAAAAAAAAACCCTGCGGTCACCCGGCTCGCCCGCACATGTGGACGATAAAAAGTGATGAAGGCACAATTAGAGTTTGGGAAACAAACACAGACCCCCTCCCCACAACCCCCGAGCCTAATGTTCCCCCATTCCTGCTCTCTTTCCCCAACCTCAGATCTGTAGAAAAGAGCGGAGTCACACTGGGACTTCAAATATACCTCCCAAACCCCCGGTTTGGGGGACACACTTTGATGTAAATTTGTGGACGGATGTTCATCACTTGAGCGTGCTCTTGAACAAACAGAAGAAGCCATTTTCCTTTCTGAGCAAACATTTCCACCCCTTTCATGTCCTGAAATAGGAAAGTTCATTTATCTGCAAATGCCAAAATATGCCCCCCCCCCACCCCCCCACCCCCCCCCCCCCCCCCCTCTCTATTTTTTTATACTGTAGCTTTGCAGTCACAAAGCGAGCAGGGCCAAAGTGGCCAAACAGGGCCGAAGTGGCTAAACAGGGCTGAAGCGGCCAAACAGGGTCCAAGGGGCCTAGCGGACAAACAAGGTCAAAGGGGCCAAGTGGGCAGAAGCGACCAAACAGGGCCGAAGCAACAAAAAAGGGCCAAAAAGGGGCCATGCCGGGCTAAAGGGGCCAAAGCGGTTGAAGGGGCCTAACAGGGCCGAAGCGGGGATGAAGGGGCCAAAGGGGCCAAGCAGGGCTGAAGGGGGCAAACAGGGCCAAACTGGGCCAAAGGGGCCAAGCTGGGCTGAAGGGGGCAAACAGGGCCAAACTGGGCCAAAGGGGCCAAGCGGGGCTGAATGTTTCACAGTCTGATGTGACAGTCCCAGAGGACTTCACGGTTCATAAATGCTTGTTTTGTTTATTGTTTGTTTTCTAAAAATCAGTCACCAGGTAAAAATCCATATTTTAAAAGAAACTATTATAAGAAATATGTAGAATTTGCCTCGTTTGTGAACTCATCTCATTACACCCAAGGACCAACCTCTTACACTGAAGCACTGAGCTGCTTGTTCATGATTCTTTAAAAGGCATACATCATGTGCATGCAAAGCCTAACCTCTCCTAATGAACTTAGGTCAAAATACATTTCATTAACTTAGTACGAGTATGAAGAATTGTGCTGTTATGAAATGCTTTGTTGACTTTAATACCAAGCACAATAATACCACCACTGTTCACAGCATGCACATAATGAATTCATACAAATAGATATTAGAAGCCTACAACAGTAGGCTTTTACCAAGAGATAACATTTAGGTTATAAGTCAGTTGTAATTTTATTCAGTCACCGTATTTAAAATAGCAAGTTGTTTACAAGATAAATACCTGTTTTTTTTAGTGTCGCTACACTTTTTTAGTAACATGTAGCAATGCATTGTCTTTAACCGCGATTCACAAACAAATGCATTTTTGTTTTTCTTCAGTACAGTTTGGCAAGTCAAGAGATCACAAAAATGAACTATGAAAAGGGAAGATTGAAACCAGGCCTTAAAGCATCTCGGCATTACAGGACATTTGTAGACTGTATTAAAAAAATGACGGCAGATGCAACAATTTTTCCCACTGCAAGCAAACGTGAGCGAATGCACAGCATCTTCTGTCTTCCTGCGGAGAGGGCTCGAAAGACTGGAGACGTTTTTTTTGTTGACGAGGACGGTGATTTCTCAGAAGGGTCAGGACTACAGGAACCACAAAAACACTCTATGGGAGCAATTTCAAACAGAAGGTCAGGCCTGCAATAATATTTTCCTCCAGTGACACTGGCCAGTTCCTGCCTGGAGACCAGCCTGGACGCCATCTGCAAGATCTAATTCCCAAGCTGAGAAAACTTCTTAAAAAGAGAGGGATGGAAAGGACAGTGAGGGAAAGAGAAAGAGGGGGAGGGAATGAGACAGGGAGGGGAAGAGAGAGGGGGGGGGGGAGGGAAAGAGACAGGGAGAGAAAGGGTGCAACGGTCCCTCTCTGAGTCAGTGCAGTTTTGTGTGAGGAGCTGAGAGGAGGGTGGGTACTCTCTGACTGCTATAAAAAGGAGAGACACAGGAGGGGGCTTATCTCCACGGTCTTATCCAGGGCTTAAACCTCGGCTCTGTCCCGCGTTTGTTCAGCAGCACCCTCAGAAGCCCCCCATGCCTCCCCTCCCCATGCCTCCCGGGGCTTCTGAGCTGCTTGACTTCTACCCCTGGCTGGTGTGAATCCCTATGTGGAGATTATCCCCTTACCCAGAACTGCCCTGCTGCACAGTGAGCAGTCTCTCTCTCTCTCTCTCTCTCTCTCTCTCTCTCTCTCTCTCTCTCTCTCTCTCTCTCTCCTCACACACACACACACACACACACACACGCACGCACACACGCACACACAAACGCGCACACACACGCACACATACAAACATTGCACACACAAGCACTCGCACAAGCACACGCACACACATACAAACATTACACACACACATATTTGTGATTTTAGGAAAATTCAAAATTTACCATTTACTATTGTACAAACTCCAAAAAAGTGGGGACAGTATGTAAAATGCACATAAAAGCAGAAAGCAGTGATTTGTAAATTCTCTTTTACATACAGTGAGCACCATAATTCATTGAACAGTGACACATGTTTTGTTATTTTGGTTCTGTACTCTAGCACTTTTGAAAGGATACAATGACAATGAAGTGCAGACTGTCAGCTTTAATTTGAGGGTATTTATATAACTTATTGAACCTTTTGTACATAGCCCTCCCATTTTCAAGCATCAAAAAATATTGGACAGTTTAACATAATGTAGAAGAATAAAGTAATAATTTTTAATATTTGGTTGCATATCCTTTGCATGCCATGACTTCCTGGTTTCTGTGATCCAACAACATCAAAAGACTCTTGATATCTTATTTTCTGGTACTCTTACAAGCGATACTATAACTTCTCTGCATTTGAATGGATCTCTATGAGAATTGGGGGTGGGACTAGATTTAGCTGTAAATTATGCTGGAACAGTATGGAATACACATGGTTGGTGAAATGGCTGCATGTCATCAAAGGTCTGAGGTATCAAAGAAGACTGAAACCATCACTCTGCTACCAGGTATGCAGTAGATATGGTTGGATCACTTTAAGGGTTGTTTTTCCTATTTAACTCTATGGAAAAATAAGTCAGGAGAAGAAACACTTCAAGTTATCCATCCATATCTACTGCAGACCTGGCAGCAGAGTGATGGTTTAAGGCTTGTTTGATACGTCAGATCCTTGATGACAGAGCCATTTCGCCAACCATGTATCCCATACTGTTCTAGCATAATTTACAGCTAAATCTAGTCCCACCCCCCAATTCCCATAGAGATCCATTCAAATGCAGGGAGGTTATAGTATCGCTTGTAAGCGTACCTGAAAATAAGATATCAAGAGTCTTTTGATATCCTTTTATACCCTGTCATGATAGCACCTGTTTACCTATAGAATGTTCCAAACAGGTGTTTTTTTAACTTCTCAGTCTTTTTTTTGCCCCACTTTTTTGGAACGTGTTGCAGGCATCAAATTCGGAAATAGCATATACGTATTTACAAAAATCAAGTTGATTAGGTAAAACATTAAATATATATTTTTTGTACTGTTTTCAATTCAATACAGGTAAAAGAGAATTTACAAATCACTGCTTTCTGCTTTTAGGTGCATTGTACATACTGTCCCAACTTTTTTTGGAATTGAGGTTTGTATTTTATTTCAGTGTCGCTGACTTATGTTGTGCACTGACATCTGTCAACTTCATCCATCAAAGCTAGTGGGCATTGGATTGGTTGAATTTTGTAAATTACTCACAGCAGCCCTTTCAGTATTGATGCGTCTATTCCCGTTGTCAATCCCCATCGGGTGATTTCAAAAGCAAACTTAGTTAGTGCAGAGCTGAATCAGTACCTTTAATAGCAATACTTAGTGATGGAATCAGTGTATGTCAGCATGTTGAAAAGCTGCCCACAGCAACTGCGAGAGGCAGCAACAGTAAAGCAATTCGGGCGGCTCTATAAAACTGCTCACCATCCACACCTAACAACAACGTTGTGAATATGTTGCCCTTAACGTTAAGGACAACATATTCACAACGTTTGATATCCTTTTATACCCTGTCATGATGGCATCGCCTGTTTACCTGTGTACCATCCACACCTAACAACAACGTTGTGAATATGTTGTCCTTAACCTTTCTTGTGCTTCACGGGTCACGGGTTATTACATTTGCATCCATAGTGGCCACGAATGCCAACATTTCTTGCACTATGATATAGAAAACGTCATTGACGCCATTTCCAAGCAGGCTAAAGCAATGGAGTGACTATCATGTATCACTGACATGATAGATGTTTTTATTTCAGTGCACAACACCACTCAGAAACACTGAGATCAAAATATTCATTTATGTATACCGTCTAAATGAAATAAAATGGAAAATAAATGAATAACTGCCTATATAATATTTTACATTTTGCATGTACAGTATTTATTTATTTATTTATTATGTTTACACTGTTATATTTCACTTTATTTACCTATTTATTTAAATGCGTTGAATCAAGATGCTATTTAATTACAGACTTATAACCTCTGTAAAGGAATGAGAGTATCATGTTAACACCAGCAGTTGTAATTACTAATGAGAAAATATTCATATAGGGTCATACATGCATCAAGTGAATCACCACAATGTCCTCACTGAAGATCCAAACCTAAAACCACAAAATTCACACTTCAGGTCCTTATGTTCTACACAGTGCATTCTGACCAGGCAGCTGATCATATCCAAATACTGGACATAGGAGTAGGAGAGCAAATGATGTACCAAAAAAGGTCTGAATTAATCATGTTTATATACTTTTACAGCATAATTGCAGTGGTACCAAATAATTCTTTTTTTAATTCCTGTGTTTTTTTTTTGAATGAATTATTTATTTCTGAATCACTTAGGACTGTGTTACATTAGCATCCTTTATATAATAATTACATTGAAGACACAGAGAATCTGTTTTAACTGCATTGTTTTTACTAATAATTTTTTTACATAAAGGAATCAGCTTTTTCCGCTGCTGGTACATGTATTTAATGAAAAACGTGACTGAGACATTACAATTCCACCAGCAAAACTGAACTCTACAAAGAGCAGGCTCCAGGCTGTGGAATTTCTCAGAAGACATTTTTTTTCTTTTTTTGTTGTAAAAGTGGGGAGCATGAGGTGGGTGGAGGGAGGGCGGGGCCGGGAGCGTTTGATGTGGGAGGTCTCTGTGCGGGTCTGCTCCCCGAGACTTCTCATTAACCGTGTCATCAAAGGCCCCCGGCCCAGCTAATCATAACATTATCATTGACATTACCACACAGCCGCACGGCCTCCTCCGGGCTGTCCACAAACATGCCTGTACCGTTCCAGTGATTCCCCCTGTGGCCTTTCCCCCATCCCCAACCTCAGGCCCACATTTAGCCAACATGGGTGACCCCCCCACCCCACCACCCACCCAGAACCACTCATCAGGATCACTCTGTGCGTTTCGGGGTGCACAGTTCTCCCGTCCTGGTGGGCCAGTGTGAGTGCCAGTGTGGGTGCACTGATTTCTGTTCCAACTAATTATTCTGTCTTTGGTGTCTAAGCAGCTGTGTACACCAATGCACATTCAGTTCTATATTGGATCCCATTAAAACTTTTTCAAAGGTGCACGTGCAGCCTGCCGCCGTAGCACATGACTTTATTGAAAATATCAGATCAAATAAATGACCGGGGCTAATAAAAAAATTACGAGCAGAAAATGGCATGAAATACCCTGAATTAGTTTGCGTTCGTTGCGCAGCCTCTGCCTTGGAGCTTGTGTTTTAGGGACCAGGGGTCATTAAAGTGACTGCGAACTGTCCTGAAGGTCTCATGGTGAAACGGTTGCATGAGGCTCTGGGAATACTTTCCCCTTGGTACATCTACTCCGGCCTGAACGCATTAACACTGTTCCCCCGCCATCCCCCACCTTGTCACACCTGTCTCCCGCTCTCCAGTCCCAGGTTGATTGGTCTCCTGTGCCTTTCCCCTGCTTTTAAGCAATTAGACAACACCCTTCCCCCCCACCGCACTCCCGTGGGATGCATACGGGAGATATATGTCCATCACCCTCCTCCAGGTGATCTCTGGCAATGCACCGAAGGACACGAGCGCTGCCGGCAGTTGGGACCCACATGGGACCTCAGGCTTCCCGCGGCTCCTTTTCGGAGGCAATTACAGGAGGGGCCTTCCTCCTGCCCCCCCCCCCCCCCCCCCCCCCCCCACACACACCCCTGTATGAGAGACAAACCAATTAGACAGTGTCACACGCCGTTAAAGGACACTTCCTGCGACTAAACCTGGCCGTGAGGTTGCGTGTTTATTATGTCATCACCATTGGCAGGCCCCATTATTACAGATAAGTGTCATAGATGGGAGGTCGTAGATGGCAAATGGGAGTCTTGGGGGGATTTTTTTCGCCTTGGAGGGGGGAGGTGGGAGAGGGCCGCCTGAGTGCTTTATTACCGTCATTTGGTTTCAGATTCATATTTGAATCGTGGGGACCCCAATAATTCACCCTTTTTAAAAGGGCAACTGTAAAACCTCCGGCGGGAACGTCGAGAAACAGCGGGGGTGGGGAGAGTTTTACGGGAATCAGGTGCTTTCTTGACGGGTTGGAAAGTCTACACCTCTCTGACGCTCATCCATTACACTCGCTTGACTTTCGTTTGAAAGACGAAGGCCCCCCGAACTTCAACAGGCTCCTCATTGTTCTTGTCGAGAAACGGCGCCCCACACGCAACTTTCAAATGGCTGTTTAAAAGGTCATCAAACAGCAGGCCCGTTCGGCCCTGAAAACCATGAGTTTCACTTCATTAGCTGCCTCGTGTACATTAACTCTGCACATCCCACAATCAAAGAGTTATGAACTGCCGAGCTCGCAAGAAGAGCTTTCCTTTCATTTTTCCATACAGTAGAAATATCAAATAGGGTCATGTGCTGCCGTCAAGAAGCTACAGTAAATCCTGCACAGTTTTTCCATTTGGGGTAAATACAGGCCTATCTTTATTTTTTACCATAAATGCAAAGGATCTGCAAAACCAATGATGATCTTCATTTAAGTACGTGATTAGAACAGAATGCATCACTTGGGCCACAGTGAAGGGAATCTGTGTACAAACCTGTTCTCATGGAAACACCTATAGCAGTAGCCGTGGGCGCAAGCAGTTCCTGTACGGCATCCCCGCCGTAAATGCCAGCTTTGGGAAGTTGCCATTGTACGGTTTCAGTTGAGAACAGAGACGTTAATTGGATTATGTGGTCATTGGGGCCGTAGTCTAGGGGTTTTTAACAGCTTTTCTGTTAAGTGTCCATCTGTCCCTGTCGGCGAGGTTCGACTTGTGACCACTGTTCCTCTTTGCCAGTCCCATTTTGATACTGTTCCCCTCGCCACATTAATTCATTTTGCAGTTTCTGTGACTGAAATCCGCACCTGAAATTTGGGTGCCAACTATTTGGCCTCTTAAGAACTTAGTTGAATGTTAGAATGTTAGTTGCCTCATGTTGCTTTGAAAGCTCATTTATGCATAAAAGTGCTGATTGTCAGACCTCTTTTATAGCTGACACATACTGCTAATTGACATTGGCTAAGCTGCCTTTGCAATTGTAATTTAGCTACTTCAAAGTTAAAGTCCTGTTTCATGTGGTGTGTCATGTGCATCCATAAAACATCGTATAGTCATGAAAGAGCAAGTTCAGTTTTACTTTGACCATGCACAAATTTTGATTTAATTTTTGATAGCTTTTCCAAGCTGCAATGCTCAAGTGCGATTAACACACTTACCTGCACAACCATAGTCAACCATAGTTCACTAACCATAAAAGATACCTGGCAAGTGCAGGCAGCTTGTGATTCTCATTCTCTCCTTGAGTAGGTTATTTCCGCGGTCTCTTCCTTTATATGCCTAAGTACTTTGGCTGCACGTCAGGTAAAGGGTAGTACAAAATTAAATGCATAATGTATAATATCTAAAGCTGTCACAAGCAATTCTTTTGACTATAATTTATTTTGCATCTTTGATCAAGTTATCGTTTAGTACTGAGCTCACAAATTACACAGGACATGACAGTGGCTTCTTTTTCTTTCATGTTACATATCATCACTGTAGGTGTTTTCATCTGATAGCATCTGCATCCTTGTACACACTATAGTCCCCGCATGTATGCTAATATACAATAAACATGATTTTAATATCAAATTGAGCATTCCCTGAATTTATTAAAGAATGACTTAAAAATCAGAATTTCCCTTACCTAATATAGTTTTCAGTGCTGTTTTTAATAAAGAAAGCAAGCTCATTTGCTCATCTTTGTATTATTTTAAACAACATAATATTTTCTAGCCTTCACAGAAAATGCACAATCCATTGTTATTTTTTATGAAGGTATGCTTTATATTCCGTTTAGCTGCGCAATAGCCTGCTATGTGGAATTCAGCCAATTTTACAATGTTTTTTGGCAGAGAGGAACAAAGTCAGTCACTAAAACTCACTAAAAAATAACTTAAATGACTAAATTCACCATAGATTTTTAGGACATATTGACATTTAAATGAAAGTAGAGTTTGGAAACAGCCATGTCAACATGCTTTGAAGGAACATATGGAGGAAGGGTATAATATAAACTGCCTTGTTGCAGGTGATAAGGCATAATGTGGGATAATATGCCTATTCTAGTGCATTAGAGGAGAATCTTGTGGAAGGCATTAGATAATTTTGTCAGTGTAGAACCATCGCTTAGTTTGTTATATGCATCACTACTTAACTCCAAAGGACCTCATGGTACTAGTTCCCTGTATTGTCATGTCTGTTTGTTATAGTTTATAATAGTATTTAGAATAGAAGTGTAGTTTAGCTGATTTACCCACAGCTTACTGTGAACTACATTCAACGTTCTTTACTAGGGATACTTGCTACATTATTGGAAGGATGTGCTTTGTCTTGTCTGTTCTGTAGTGACTTTGATGATGTTTCTGTATGCACTTATTGTATGTCGCTTTGGATAAAAAAGTCTGCTAAATGACTGTAATGTAATGTAATGTAATGTTTATTAAATACTGTGTTGACTATCTTTGCAAAACGATTGTCAGTGGGCTGGCCAACCCTGACCACAAGAACAAAAATAATTATCTATTCTAATTCTAAACTGAGAAAACTGCATTTTGTTACTGTTCTTCTCATGCATAGATTGACCACCAGGATATTTTAAAACTAGCTGTCCGGGTTCCAATAAATTACTTCAAGACCTTAGTGAAGGGCCTGTTTACCAAAGAGTCTTTCAATATTTAATATTTTGCATTGTATAAAATTCTCCACTGTATGTACTATTTTTGCGTTTTCCTTGTCCTTGTGTATTGCAGTGCCCGTGGAAAAAGAGACCGTAGTCTCAATGACTTTTCCTTGGTTAAATAAAGGAGATAAATAAATACACAGGAGCAATGATGCATTAATAAGCACACAAAAAAGCAATCAAATTAGTTTCATTACTGTTCTATCATTTCTATCTATCATGGAAATTGTCCTGCCACAATAAAAAGTTCAGTGTTCATGTGCGACTTGCAGATGCAAGTTTTGCTGGTTTTCTTCAGTATTTTTTTTTGGGAAGGGCAGGTCTGGCACCTCCTCTGCTTGCGTCCCCTTACTGCCGCCTCAGGCAGGACTTCAGGTGGAGCAGGAACGGATTCCTCCACTTCAATGGCCCTCACAATGAATGCAGAGGGTGGGGTTCTGGGAAGGTGCCGTGACCCCCTCACATACAGTGAAGGCTCTTTATGCTGGTATACCCCCTGGCTGCCTGTATTAGTATGGACTGGAGGTAGGGGAGAGGGCTGTGGGCAGGCTGACCCTGCGACTAATTTGCATATGGCTGGGAATGCGAGGGCTGCTCTCTCCATCAGCACGCTCTGACACCTGCGCCGTTTAATGCACTCCCGCAGTTTATAAATGCCCAAAGTCTGACAAACATTTCTGCCCAACACGACCAAGGTCAGCCATGGTGGCGTATACCCTCGCCAGTGTCTCTCAAGACATGTCTAAAGAATAAATAAAAAAAAAACACAGCTCAAAAAGGGAGTAGAACCCTGTATGCTTCTGCACCACAGTATTTGGCAGTATTTACAAACGCATATTTATGTATTTCCATGAACATATAACACCTCCCCCATTTTAATAGAATTAGATACATTTATTTGGGAGGAATGTTTTGTATTTTTTCACATCCCTGTTCGTGGCTGTCATGTGGCTTTGAATCAGCCCCCTGTGGCTGAAGGGAGCCACTCCCTACTTCAGTCTATGTGCTATAGGGATCCACACACTACCTCAGTCTCAGTGCTGTAGGGAGCCACACACTACCTCAGTCTCAGTGCTATAGGGATCCACACACTACCTCAGTCTCAGTGCTGTAGGGAGCCGCACACTACCTCAGTCTCAGTGTTGTAGGGAGCCACACACTACTTCAGTCTCAGTGCTATAGGGATCCTCACACTACAGTCTCAGTGCTGTAGGGAGCCACACACTACCTCAGTCTCAACTATTTGGCCAGAAATACACAGGCTCACTACATTTCCCTGCAAGCCAGACACATCCCTCAATCGCTTTAATATTGTACTTCTTGTAATAATATGCTGAAAAAACAAATTGATTTTCCTTAAAAAATATGTAGGTCAGTGGATTGGTCTGCTTGCTTGATTTTGTCAATTAATCATAAGAACCTGTGCCCCAAGGGATCATTCAGTTAAGCACATGCTAGTGTCCCACAATCACTTAGCGGCATGGCTGCACAGCTGGTAACACCACATTACTCACTGGGACTGACTGACATCCCATAGGTCTGCTGTGCTAAGGCCTCAGTCCCGAGAAAGAGATGCATTCTGCGACTTCAGTTGCTGCATGACACTTCAGCTGTGGTACACTCATTCCCTTACACGGGTTTTACTTCTGTAATTAAATGGTATCTTAATTTAACAGATTTTAACAAACAAATAAAGAAATAATGAAATAGAAATAAATATACATATGGTCAGATAAGTAGTTAAATACATACACAATATATACATAATACATTTATGTATACATTTTTCATTTATCTTCCATTTTATTATATAAATATATTAGAGTGCAGACTGTCACCTTTAATATAAGGGTATTTGCATCCATAGCTAGTGATCCATTTGAGAATTACAGCCCTTTTTATACATAGTCCCCCCATTGAAATGCAAAGGATTTGCACCCAAGTACTAAACAACTTTATTTAAGATTATGTTAATTTGTCCAATTACTTTTGGTCCCCCAAAATGGTGGGCCATGTATAAAAAGGGCTACAATTCCCCTACATGCTTCACCTGGATATGGATGTAAATACCCGCAAATTAAAGCTGACAGTCTGCACTTTAACCTCATATCCATTGTATCATTTCAAATGTGCTGGACATAAAACATTTTCCATCGGAGTTGCTGTCCTCAAGCCTTCTTCATTCAGTGTAAGGTTACTAGTTATGGGCACATTTTATATGGAGCCAGTTATTATGATAATTATGATTGATGGGCTGGAGCTGTCAAAAAATTTCAGATATCCCATGGCTCAAGAATCTACACAGTCAAAAGGCAGTAGGCTATAGATGATGTTGTACCTGCTGATAAAAAGCAGGATTTACCATTCCCCCCTGCTGTTCATTTATAATACCTTCTGTTTCGAGTGAGAATCAGTAGGCATTACCTTCTTCGTCTACAAGCCCTTGGATCACTCACTAAAAACCCCAGATCAGCTGTTATTTGCAGAATCGCTTGCCCCGTGTTAATTGCCACTGAAGACGGCGTGCTGACAGACCATGGCAGTCCGCATAACTGTGGATATCTCCGGGACGGCCTTGGTTACAGGTGGCCTCAGATGCGGAGGCGTGTTTGAGTCATGACAGGCTCCAGCTTCAGTTCCATTTGCTGAACTTCTGGAGCCGGGCGCAGGAATGCAGAGTGTGTAGAAACGCAAGGCAAACAGGAGCGGGCCTGAATGCAGAGTGTGTAGAAACGCAAGGCAAACAGGAGCGGGCCTGAATGCAGAGTGTGTAGAAACGCAAGGCAAACAGGAGCGGGCCTGAATGCAGAGTGTGTAGAAACGCAAGGCAAACAGGAGCGGGCCGGAATGCAGAGTGTGTAGAAACGCAAGGCAAACAGGAGCGGGCCTGAATGCAGAGTGTGTAGAAACGCAAGGCAAACAGGAGCGGGCCTGAATGCAGAGTGTGTAGAAACGCAAGGCAAACAGGAGCGGGCCTGAATGCAGAGTGTGTAGAAACGCAAGGCAAACAGGAGCGTGCCTGAATGCAGAGTGTGTAGAAACGCAAGGCAAACAGGAGCGGGCCTGAATGCAGAGTGTGTAGAAACGCAAGGCAAACAGGAGCGGGCCTGAATGCAGAGTGTGTAGAAGCGCAAGGCAAACAGGAGCGGGCCTGAATGCAGAGTGTGTAGAAACGCAAGGCAAACAGGAGCGGGCCTGAATGCAGAGTGTGTAGAAACGCAAGGCAAACAGGAGCGGGCCTGAATGCAGAGTGTGTAGAAACGCAAGGCAAACAGGAGCGTGCCTGAATGCAGAGTGTGTAGAAACGCAAGGCAAACAGGAGCGGGCCTGAATGCAGAGTGTGTAGAAACGCAAGGCAAACAGGAGCGGGCCTGAATGCAGAGTGTGTAGAAGCGCAAGGCAAACAGGAGCGGGCCTGAATGCAGAGTGTGTAGAAACGCAAGGCAAACAGGAGCGGGCCTGAATGCAGAGTGTGTAGAAACGCAAGGCAAACAGGAGCGGGCCTGAATGCAGAGTGTGTAGAAACGCAAGGCAAACAGGAGCGGGCCTGAATGCAGAGTGTGTAGAAACGCAAGGCAAACAGGAGCGGGCGGGCCTGAATGCAGAGTGTGTAGAAACGCAAGGCAAACAGGAGCGGGCCTGAATGCAGAGTGTGTAGAAACGCAAGGCAAACAGGAGTGGGCCTGAATGCAGAGTGTGTAGAAACGCAAGGCAAACAGGAGCGGGCCTGAATGGAGAGTGTGTAGAAACGCAAGGCAAACAGGAGTGGGCCTGAATGCAGAGTGTGTAGAAACGCAATGCAAACAGGAGCGGGCCTGAATGGAGAGTGTGTAGAAACGCAAGGCAAACAGGAGCGGGCCTGAATGCAGAGTGTGTAGAAACGCAAGGCAAACAGAAGCGGGCCTGAATGCAGAGTGTGTAGAAACGCAAGGCAAACAGGAGCAGGCCTGAATGCAGAGTGTGTAGAAACGCAAGGCAAACAGGAGCGGGCCTGAATGCAGAGTGTGTAGAAACGCAAGGCAAACAGGAGCGGGCCTGAATGCAGAGTGTGTAGAAACGCAAGGCAAACAGGAGCGGGCCTGAATGCAGAGTGTGTAGAAACGCAAGGCAAACAGGAGCGGGCCTGAATGCAGAGTGTGTAGAAGCGCAAGGCAAACAGGAGCGGGCCTGAATGCAGAGTGTGTAGAAACGCAAGGCAAACAGGAGCGGGCCTGAATGCAGAGTGTGTAGAAGCGCAAGGCAAACAGGAGCGGGCCTGAATGCAGAGTGTGTAGAAGCGCAAGGCAAACAGGAGCGGGCCTGAATGCAGAGTGTGTAGAAACGCAAGGCAAACAGGAGCGGGCCTGAATGCAGAGTGTGTAGAAGCGCAAGGCAAACAGGAGCGGGCCTGAATGCAGAGTGTGTAGAAGCGCAAGGCAAACAGGAGCGGGCCTGAATGCAGAGGGGGAACAGGGGAGCCATGATGCGGAGATGGGCAGGAGAAATGCATTCTGGGAAAACCTCCACTGAAAGGGGTTGTGACAGTTGACAGATGAGTCTAAGGATAAAAAAGACCCACAATGCCGAGCCTGCTCACAGGCCTGGTCCTCGCCACCCATTCCCTAGGAAACTAATTAGCCTCCACGTCATTATTTCGCCTTTTGAAAATGACTACCAAATACTCTCTTCTTCTGACAGAATGCGTTTAAGTTTCAAATGGCCGCTTCTAATGTTAATCAAACCTCTTATGCAAGCAGGATGTCACAGTATTACGCAAGAAGTCAATTAGCCATTAACAAGAGACATTACGGACAGGATTTTGTGTGTAAACACGGTATTTATCAGTGTTCTGCAATTCTACGCCCAGTATTGTGGATATTATGGGATGTGCATATTATGGGATGATATAGCGGCGAGTCATTTGAAGCACTGATTGGATCGTTACGTGACAGAACTGAAAACAGTCCTATGACCATTTTCCAACCGCGTGAGCCAATGACAATTTTCTTTATGCATTCGTTGAATTGTACCCAGGGCTTTGTTTTTAAAATAGAGGGGAAATAAAGAATTCAGAGCAGGCATTCAGTCTCTGCCACTAGTTAATGGGCAGTTTTTGGTGGGGCATGAGGAATGGCTGGGAGCATTTTAAAGTCCATTAGTTCTACAGCATTTACTCTTTGATACAGCTGCAAGCACAACAGCCAGCTAATAGCTTTTTCATTGTAATGGCAGAAAAGTAATGCCCATTCTGACTATAGAGCGAGGCATGAATCACCTAGATCCTCCATGCCGTAATTACACCAAAGCTGCCGCATAACAGTTAATGCCCAGCTCTTTAATGGCCAGGCAATTACTACAAAAGTGGCTCTGCCCTCAAGCAGGGCTTAAAAAAACCTGTGTCACGTCCATTTTGGAATGCAGAATAAATGTATTTCTTCCTTCTGATTAATTGCATTTTTAATTGTTTTTATTCTGTTAAAAGGATTAACAGTAGCAATTGCTGCACAAGCTTTACCTCTGAGAAATGCATGTGCACAAATTATGCCGATATACAAAATCACGACATCCGGAACCGAGCGTTTGAAAAGATAAAATTTCATGATATTTTAGATATATAAGATCCGCTCCGTTCGTTTATTAGCATTGTTGTTTCTCTCTTGCGCCCGTAGCGGTCCCACTCACTTCCTGAAGCGCGCATTAGTAAACAAACTGAGCAGCAAAGAAGCTAGCAACAGTTGCTAGTTCTCAGAAAAAAAGTTCTTCAAAATCGAATCAATCAAAAATTGATTCAAAAGTTTCAAACGCTCGGTTCCACGTGTCGTGATTTTGTATATCAGCATAATCTACGTTGTTTGCATTTGTTTATGTGCTAAAAGTGAGCTTTTGAGACCTCTTTCACCATGCAATGGGAGTGAATGGAGAGAGAGAAAATGTCTTCCTACCACTGGAGAAACTCATGAATATGAGCTTGAATATTACGACTTATATCGGGGCCCAGTGGCGGACTCTGTTTGAAGGGCAGGGGCGAAAAGAAAAAAAGGGCACCTACTGCACGACATGGGGCCCCATCAGCGCCCAAAAAGCATCGCTATGATGCGTTATGTGTGCTGAAATAGTCTTCGTCCTTGATTAACATTATGTAGGCAATCCAGAAAGGGCACCCTTTGGGACACTGTTATGTAGTTCAACCGGGGGGGCACCGGGGGGGCAGTCGCCCCCCTGAATCCACCAGTGTCAGGGCCAGGTACCTATACAACATTATGTTCTAACAAAGTTCACTATGCCTTTAAAGCATAGTTTACCCACAATGTTTAAACATTAATTGTCCTTTCCAAGCTTCACTAAAGGAGAAATATGCAACATGGAGCCTTTATTTCCTTTGATAAAGTGTTAAAAGAAGTGAGTTCTAGTACTATGCTCTGTCCTGCTTCAGGAGTTTGAGTGGCAGCCATGCCTAAGTCCCACATTTGTTGAAAGAGAGTAGGATAGCTCCTGCATCAGAAATTAAGGAAACATAGTTGAGAAATGTGCAACCAACAAACAACACAAACATTTCCAGAATATATGTATTTCCAAACAGTCTTCAATATTTATTGATCTAAACAACTTCAAAAAAGTCAAAGTCACAAAACGTTTCAGGCACGCCGCACACAAACTCACAGAGGTTATGATTTAGTCATGATACCATCATAAAGGACAAATACATTTTAAGAATAATCTAAATGAAAGTACTGAAATATGGGATTTATTGCTGATAAAAATTCTGGTAAAATTTAAAGAACTGACCATAGGCCTACACGACTCAAATTCTTTTTAAACTTGTTAGAGGCCATTTCTGAAATGTTCCTTGTGAATTAAAGAGAACATTTAAGAAAGGAAAAATGAGGAAACAGGACTAATCACAAATGTTTGTTCTGGTGTAAGTTTACCTTAACTTTCCTAATGTTCCAGGAATGCTCTGACAACCAAAAAAAGGTTGCTGAAAATACTGTATGTGTGTACCGCATCTGAAATAAGGTGGGTGAATTGTAAGGACAAACTGAAATCTAAGAACAATCCACAAACATTCTCCTTGTGATGTGTACTCTGATCACTTAAAGAGGGAATGTAGCAGACATCTTAAAGCTACCGCCAATTGCAGGTTATTAAAGCTACCGCCAATTGCAGGTTATTAAAGCTACCGCCAATTGCAGGTTATTAAAGCTACCGCCAATTTCAGGTTATTAAAGCTGCCGCCAATTGCAGGTTATTAAAGCTACCGCCAATTGCAGGTTACAAGCAGGGAACTGGGAAATTTGTTTCCTTACTTACTGCCTTCATGACCTTATCCTATGATGCTCCTAAGGACTTGTGAAAAGAGCATTTGTTCCTTGTGTGATCTTTTGTTTAATGCCCAAGGACTGCATATTGCCAAAGGGAGGTAATGCCATGCCCCACCACCCCCCCCCCCCCCCCCCCCCCCTCCTCAACAATCACCCCCTGCAATCGACATGTTTTCTCTCTCCATCTGGACCAGGTGAAAAGGGAAGGGCAGCATAGGGATTGTCACAGTTTAATCTGAACTTGTCAAAGCGTGACCGTATTTTATTTCATACAATCAGAAACAATATCACTGGCGGCACCGCAGGTTGGGGTGGGGGGGTGGGGCGCTCCGAATCAGCCGCCATTTCCCCGGACATTTCAATCACGCCGCGGACACGGATTATTAATATCCTAGTTAATGAAAACAAGGTCTGCGGAACGCAGAAGCCACCTCGGAGCGTTGCATGCACGGAATTGAATTGGAACTGAAGTTGCATATTTTACCAGAAATACATAAAAATATTTAACACCTTCAAGGCCTATATCCTCTCAGCATTATCTAAGGGGTTACAGAGAAGATATAGTGGAGTTTTCTTTTAATAAAGGGTACCATTTGCTTCAGTGCTAAGTACTTCATTTCAATGCTTTTACTATTCATCTTTTCTTAAGATGAACAGTAAAAGGGAATCTTAGAGGCTGTTCAGCTGTTCAACTGTCCTTCACTGGTGGTGCAAATATAAATAATCTGAAGGACACCTAGAGCTTTTCTCAAGGGAATTATCAGTTGCCATTCTGGGAATGGAATATACTATTATATACGTTTAAGATAATGCAGTATATTGAAATAAAGTATAACATCAAGATCAGAAAATGTATTTTGCAACACTTCACAATTAGCATATGCAACAGTGCCCCCCCCCCTCCCCCCCAAAAAAAATACATAAAACTTTACATTCTCATAGTATTGATACTATGCCAAATAACTTATACACAGGAATAACAACCTTACGTCTAATTCATGTTTATATACCTATACCTATTATATACCTATAATGATCTGTGAAGCCCTTGGAGAGTTGCAGGGCCGGCTGGTTTCGGTTGATACTCATTTAATTTATCAATTAATGCAGTTACACAGTTAACTCCCAAAAGGATCTTAGATAAAGATCATCTTAGGCTATTTTCTTTTTATATTACTTTCATTGTTTGTTTGTTTTTTGTCCTTTGTGTTTTGTCTTTCACCCTCTTAGTATCTTTTTTTATATAATGTCAGTACATTTTTATAATTTTAGTCAGTAAAATTAATGAAGCACAAACACAGAACACTAAGATGATTTTAAGGGCTGAAACATGCTTTATGCAAATACGCAAACGTGGACGCTTCGAGCTATGCAAACGGCTTTTCTTTTGCCATGACATTTGTGAAAGACAAATCGGAGGAAAGCACAGATCGAAGAAGAAAGTTGTTTACTGTTGTTGCCTGCTATAGCGTCCCTCGCTGCAAGAATTTCAAGTGACACATTTTAGATCGGAATCGACTTTGCATAGCTCGAAGCGTCCATGTTTGCGTATTTGCATAAGGTATGTTTCGGCCTTAACTCTAACATGCTTTTGGGAAACGGGGCCCTGGTTAGTTGGTTCTGAATTGTTTGCTGATTTACAGGGGAAAGCAGAAACCAACAGGCCTTGTGAGTCAATGCCATGTATATTGCGAGCAACACAACGGATTATATCACACTAATGTACAGTCTACCCAACATTGTCCTATAACAAGTGCTTAATTTATAAATCTGGAGGCACCGGAACAAAAAGTGCCCGTGTGAGGGAGGTGCCCGTGTGAGGGAGGTGCCCGTGTGAGGGAGGTGCCCGTGTGAGGGAGGTGCCCGGAGCATCTCAGAGGTCCCAGAACGCAAAAAAAAAGGTGCCAAAAAGCAGTGGACAGGGCTGTGGTGCTGAAAACTAACCACAACAATTGAATGAATACAAATACTTTAAGGGTTAAAAGCAAGTTGTAAAAAGCACAAAGCACACAGGTTAAGTTCCATCATGACAAGTAAGACCCATCAGTCAAAAAGAAAATTAACTTTTGCTGCTCTTTTTTGTTGTCTTTACCCACATGTAGTGCAATTCCACTGGCTTAAAAAAATGCCCTGTATACAACACAAGAGGTGCTGCATATGGATGAAAATAGGTCCCGTAACACAGGCAGTCCAAAACTGAGAGGTCCCGGATCCAGTCCCGGCAGGATACGGCACAAATTAAGCACTGCCTATGATGTTACATCCGCTTTCATCCTGTGGATGTTCAAGTAGCAGGAGCACAATGTGGGCTGCCTCTCTACTTTAGGCAACCTAGATATAGTCTGAACAGGTGAGCTCCTAGATATAGTCTGAACAGGTGAGCAGCTAGATATAGTCTGAACAGGTGAGCTACTAGATATAGTCTGAACAGGTGAGCTACTAGATGTAGTCTGAACAGGTGTGCTGCTAGATATAGTCTGAACAGGTGAGAAACTAGATACAGTCTGAAAAGGTGGTCAAGCATCAAGAGATGCTTGGAACGCTGAAGAGATGTTAACATTATCCTGGCCCTCAAATTCATATCAAACATAATACTTACTAGTACTACTAAGTATTACTAATAAAGTGTAGTACTGTAATGAAAACATTGAATTCGAAAACTTGACCACCATACACTGCTCCACGCACACACACACACACACACACACACACACACACACACACACACACACACACACACACACACACACACACACACACACACACACACACACACACACACACACACACACACACACAGTCTCTCTCCCTCTACAGTATAACTTCATCATGGATGCATTTCTCTTGTTTTCATCCCCAAAGGCAAATAAAAGTATGTACTAGTGGGACCTTGGGGGTGATTAACAGCCTCTGAAATTGCACGGTGAAATATGGACAGTTTGAATGTGCTCACTGTTTGCTCCCCTTCAGCGACGCGACCGGCTCCCAATGAGCGCGGAGCTCCAAGATTAATTGAGTCCTGGATGTTTTTGGCCCAGCAGGGCTCCCAGGGAGAGCGGGGGGCAAGAAAGGGGAACCTGGACAGGCCAAAGTAAAGAGAGCATCTCATTAATATATGATTAATAGCGGCTGGCAAGGTGATTAATTAGTGTTTGTGACAGTAAACTTTTAACAAGCCTGCATGTCATTTCTTGGAATGCCCGTTTGTCTTTTTTTTTTTAACTGCCCCCCTCCTTCTTTCCCTACAACTCTTTAAAGAGCAGACAACTTTGCATAGTCTGGTCTTGTCCGATTTCATTCTCCTGCTCTCCAGAAGAGCAGGCCAGGAATGAAGGCCCTCAGACATGATTGATTGCTTCGCTTTTTTTATTTGCAAGTTGAGTTTTTTTTTTTTTTTTTTTTTTTTTTTTTTTTTTGCCCTCTACTTATTTTTCCCCTCCTCTCCTCTCCCGTCCTGTCCTCCGCTTGCGCTGGTCTCTGGGCTCACTGGGGCAGGAATTTACCCCTGCTTCTCTGTAGAATTGATCTGAGTCACTGGCGCATGAGTCTGTGTGTTTTTCTCACAGTCTCCCACTACTGAATTTTCCCTACATGCTCATGAATACACACATGCACTCTGATGCACCCGCACATGCACTCACACACACACACACACACACACACACACACGCACACACACTCACCCTCGTACATGCATATGCCCACACACATCATGCACACGCACACGTACACAAACACGTACACATGTACTCTCTCTCTTCACACAAACCCACTCAAGCGCACTTCACTCACACACACACTCTCACTCACACATGCATGCACACAATCTCTCTGTCACTCACAAGAATGCACAAACGCACACGCATTCTCTCTCTCACACACATGCGCATACTTTCACTCACAAACACACTCTCGCTCACACACACACACTCTTCCTCTCTCACACACAATGCACACTCTCTGACACACATACATACACTCTCTGTCACTCTTGCTCTTTCCCTCACACACAGACGCAAACACACACACACTCTCTCCCTCTCTCACACACTTTTGCATACACACTCTCTCACACAGACAAAAACATACACACACTCTCTCACATACATCCTCTCTCTCACACACAGACACAAACATACACACACACAAATATTACACAGGAAGATTTTTCTCTGTGGAACAGAACCATATTCTGCTGTACTGAAAAAAAAAACAATTTTATTTTTCCTTACTGTACAATTCTGTAGGTGTTGAATATGTGGGGATTTTACAGTATGTTTTACTAAACTGACTGTGCATCACATACTGGAAGCAGCCATGTTGAGCTCATTTATCATCTGCTACCAAGACCACTGCTGTCACCACCACACAACAATCTGCACATGCACCACACAACAATTATACAACCACCACACAACAATCTGCACATGCACCACACAACAATTATACAACCACCACACAACAATCTGCTCAATTGCCGCACATCAATTTACACAACTACCACATAACAATCACCATATAAACAATTTACACAACCACCACACAACATTCTCCACAATCACCACACAAAAATTTACACAACCACCACACAAGACTCGCACAATGCACAAGCGCCACACAACAATTATACAACCACCACACAAAAATCTGCACAATTGCCGCACATCAATTTACACAACTACCACATAACAATCACCATATAAACAATTTACACAACCACCACATAACATTCTCCACAATCACCACACAAAAATGTACACAACCACCACACAACACTCGCACAACACACAAGCACCACATAGCAATTTGTACAACCACCAAACAAAACCTTTCAAAATCACATGACCATTGGCGCAATCACTACACAACTCACTACACAATGTGCCCAGAGATATACAGTATGTACCACACAGGAATTACTTAATTACTGCAGTATTAGAGGACTGGTCATGAGTCTATTGTCATTTATAAATCATAAAACTCATCCTTGTTTCCGTTTAATTGTGCAGTGCAAGGTAAACTGAGCTTACAGGTTTGATTCCCAGGTAAGACACTGCTGTTGTACCCTTCATGAAAAGGTATATAACTTGAATTCCTTCAATAAGTACACAGCTTGTAAATGTATTGCATGCAAAAGACATGCAAATCGCTTTGGATAAGAGCACCTGCCAAATGCCTGAATGTAGTTACTGGCTGCTTTGATATTTAGTAATGAAATGCATGTGAAATTATACAATGAACATGTAAAATTTAGAGTATTGAAGGTTGATTTAATGTTACCTTTCTCATTCAGCATTTTATTATCAATAAATATTACGCAAGTTATCATGTCCTAAATTATGAAAGATCAAGGTCAGGGGAGTAGGAATGCACTAATGGGAGATTCATAACGCAATCATTTTGCTATTTAATTTCTCTGTGAACACAGTAATATAACTATAATATAACAATATAAGTGATATGTGTAACTGGATGATCACTCTTCTCATGTGCCTCTTTTCATTTTTCTACATCATTGTCTATTTCAAATGCCTACAGGCTGTTATATTCTACTAACAGTGGCTTATGGAAATTTCATTGCTTTTAAAATTGCTTATATGTTGAGCAGAACCACTGTCATGAAGCAAGGATTTTTATGCCTAATTTATTTTCCAAATTTAGAATGCACAATTACACTTACTCCATCACTGCAGTGGCCCTTAGATTTTTAAAAAGCACAGACACACAAGCCTGAATACACACAGTCCTTTCAGGCCACAGTCCACCCTGTCCAATTGAATGAAGTCAGAGATTCTGTTTTCTTTGTTTCATCTGTCAGAGCATGAAGCAGTTGAGCCTATCAAAGCTGAAATAAGAAACAATACAATAAGATTATAATCAGAGTTTTTGTTCTGCAATTCACATCTCCCTATGTGACTGTTTGTAAGATCCGTTTCTGAGCACCGGTCTGCTCTATGTGCAGACATCTGGCCGTTAACTGTTACTGTTTCGCTGAGCAACCTCACTCCCGCAGATGGGCCTCCTGTTCCATGATTTCTGGAACCTTCCCTCGCCCTGCATTGTAACCCCCCACCCCCAACCCCCAGAAAAAAAAAATTCAGTTCTCTGTTGAGCTGTAAACTCTGCAGTGTAAATTACTCTGTTTAATAGCCATGCACCTCCAATTAAGAGTGTGCTGTTAATTGTTTATGTGGCGCGAGGATACACAGCTGGGGTCTTTACCTTGGCAATGCCTCATGCCAAGCCTGGGAAAACTGCTCAGGATGCTCAGCAACCCTCATGGTGGAGGAAATTCAATACTGGGGGTAAAAATGAACTTGCCTAAGACTATGGGAGTCCATGTGCCAAGTACATCACCAGAGCAAGAGGCATGCTCTAGCGGTGAAAGTCAGTAACAGGTGTTTTGTGTAATTATGAGGGGTGAAATATGTCATATTGTAATAAATCTTAAAATGTTAATATTATTCAGTTTGATGTGCTTATTATAGCAGTGGGAGTGATGCCTGACCATAAAACTGGCCACAGATAGAAAGGCGGGAACGAAAACAAGAGAACAAAAGGAGGGAAGGAATAACAAAATACAAGGTCATTGTGTGTGTGTTGAAGGCTCGTTTTTCCTAAACTTCAATGAACTTCCCTCCCTTCTGAAAATGTTCAGAGCCAGAATTAGTCAAGAAAAAATTATGTGGTTCCTGTCTATACAAATCTGGGTTGGATCATCAGCCAATTAGATGCACAATTGAGAAATTATTGAATGGATAGATGCCTGCATTATGTATGGATGCACGCGTGGATGAATGGATGTCGACAATAAGAGGGGACCCCCTTTTTCTTGTGTCCACTGTGACCCCACATTCCTCTGGGTCTCTGCCACCAGTGGGGCGAAGAATCTTCTACCCTCTGCCATTTCCTTTTCCTCTCTAACCGAGCCCAGAATGTCAATGTTAAGAAAAACAAGAATTAATCAGAATATATGGCTTTTAATATAAAAGCCTATCATCTCTTATATGCCTTTTATTAAGTTTGTGAATGGGAGCAATG
This sequence comes from Synaphobranchus kaupii, assembly GCA_029718625.1. Lineage (NCBI taxonomy): Eukaryota > Metazoa > Chordata > Actinopteri > Anguilliformes > Synaphobranchidae > Synaphobranchus > Synaphobranchus kaupii. The sequence continues at coordinate 14,955,470 of CM056392.1, read as the reverse complement.
CGGAGCAATGCTGACTGGGATCAGAGCGTTAGTGGATGGTAACCAGCACGGAGGGCTCGGCCACAGCTTTTCTGATACCATAAAAAGCCTTTTCTGGGAATTTGTTCAAAAAACCAGGAATACTTTTCATCATCGGCACAGAACGGAGTAACTTTTCTTTAGATTATCTTGGCACTTGATAATCTCGTTAAGTACAGAGGTGAGCCTCTACACCTGAACTTCCTTGGCTGGGAGCCGCAGCAATTGCTCTGTAGCGTGGACGCTAATCCCATAATTCCTTGGGAGGTGTAGGTTGCTTTCGGGTGGCACATCCTTACCTCTTCATGGGCCCCTCTGTTTCTCTCTCATGATATTAGGAAAGTGCTGGAAAAGTAGATTTAGAACGGCGCCATTTCATTTCGAATAACCTGCATCCTTCCCCTTCTCAGTTCAGGGTTCAAAGGGATGCAACGCCACCAACCTTATCCTATACCTGGTCTGTAAACTAGGACACATAGGTACTCCGGGTAACATATCTGTCACAATGACACATAGCATTTCATCTTTGACACGTCAAATCTCAGAGCCCACGGCTTTTGTAGTAAATGAAAATGGCTTCCCTGGTTCAGGAGTACTCAGACTCAGTCCTGGGGCCCTCTGTGTGTTCTGTTTTTTGGCACAGCCAGTCTCTTGGTCAGTTAAGTTTGTTGAAAATGTACAAACCCCAATTCCAAAAAAGTTGGGACAGCAAGTAAAATGCACAGGAAAGCAGAAAGCAGTGATTTGTAAATTCTTTTTTACATATATTTAATTGTAAAACAGTACAAAGAAAATATATTTAATGTTTTACCGTATCAACTTTATTTATTTTTGTAAATATATGCTAATTCCAAATTTGATGCCTGCAACACGTTCCAAAAAACTTGGGACAGGGGCAAAAAAAAGACTGGAAAAAACACCTGTTTGGAACAATCCACAGGTAAACAGATGATGCTGTAATGACTGGGTATAAAAGGATATCAAAAGACTCTTGATATCTTATTTTCAGGTACTCTTACAAGCGATATTATAACCTCTCTACATTTGAATGGATCTCTATGGGAATTGGGGGGTGGAACTAGAAATTACACGGGAATTAGTGTCAGGACTCAGATTTTTGCCTGTTAGTTTGTTTCATTTATGTTTCTGATTTTTACCTTGTTTATTTATTCTGATTATTTTGTGGTTTCACTGTTCCATGTTTTGTATTACTGTCGCTCCCTGTCGTCGTCACACTATTCGGGAGCCTTTGGTGATTTCGGGTTTCGCTGTATTTCCACTCTCGTTTACTCCCTTTTTTGCCAATTACCCTTGTTTATAATACTAATCACTACTAACTGCTTAGAATTAGGTTTCTTACTAATACACTAACGACTAACTTGTAAATAATTCTAATCAACTAATTTACTAATGTCAGGGAATTAGAGTTTCTACTAACCTACTAATTTACTAATGCAATCTCAGTTTCCATCTGCACCTGTCTTTCGTTTCTTCTGTCCTATCTCTGAATATCTTTCTGTGATTCCCTACTTGCTTCACCTGCATCTGATTTCCGCATTCCTCTACCTCATTGTGTGCACGGGTCTTCTTCGACCCAGGTCATGTATAATCTATATGTTATGTGCTAGTCCGCGTCTTATGTGTTCCCTCGTAATTGTATTATCAGCTTCCCTTATCGTTTCATTGTGCTCGTCTGTGAGCAATCTCCCCTCCCCACCTCTGCACACCTGTTTCTCATTTTGTCTGTCTTCCTCAGTGTATATAACCCTGTGATTTAAGTATTTTCTTTGTGAGTTTGTGACTGTTGTTTTGCCTCTGTGTTGCTACAAGCCTTTTTTTCGAGTACCTGGTGCTTCCAGAGTTGTCTGTTCTGTTTTCTTAGTATCCGTCAGTTTTTGTTATCCCTAGTCCTTTTCCTGTCTTTAGTTAATTTTTGTATTCTGTCTTCCTTTTGTTTTTTTTCCGTTGCTTTACACTTCCCTGGTTTTGGACTTCTACCTGTGTTCTCGCGACCCTGATTTTTTTGGATTCTGTTTTTGTACTTCTGCTGTGCCTTTTTGACCCCTGCCCATTCTGTGACTTCGATTTTTCGGCTCTCTCTGTCTTGTTGCTGTGCCTTCCCGGATCTCGACCCTGCCTGTTTTACTTTGGATTGCTGTTTTGCCCCTTTTAATAAACTTCGGTTTATTCAGTCCTATCTGCGTTTGGGTCCTTCCCCCACCAGCCCTGACAATAGTATGGAACCCATGAGGCTCAATTCATCACTCTACTGCCAGTGATCCTTAGCTTGCTTTTAACAGCTTTGAACTCAGTCAATCATTTTCTGTTCTCTAATTCTCAAATTTTCTTTTAGTTTTAGTTTTTATTTTTGAGGATGCAAGACAGTAGCATTATTTGACAGTTGTCAATGATTCACAGGTTATTATTATTATGCTGCATCTTTCAATAAGCATAAAATTTATTTTGAGATCTCATTCAAGGCTTGTTTGATTGTAGGTTAACTTATAAAAATATGCTTAGTTACAAAATAAGAGCCTGTTTTAAAAGATTGGGCTAGCATAATGTAAGTAATCGTTTCGATAAATGATTAAAAGTGCACAGCAGGTCTAAACTGCAGTTGTGGAAATGGAATATACTGAAATAAAATGTGTTTTCAAGATATTAAAATATATTGCCTTTTTGGAAATGCATAAAATATATTTTTGCAGTTATATACATGAATACGCATATTGAAGTTTAAAGATGTTGCAAGATATCTAGAAAAATCATTATATTTTTCATTATATTTTCCAAAAAAATCCACACATTTACAATATATTGCAGTGTATTCCATTTTCATAAGGGCTGAATCCAATGCAGAGTCACTGCCAGCCAGGATGTCTATATTTCATTTAAAAGGGGATAAAGCAGAGAAACTGGGATATTTTCTCTTTGTGCATTCTAAATAAGGACGGGTAGAAAATAATGGGGAGTTAATCAGATCAGCGAGACTCTAATTCACTTGGTATCGATCCTGCTTGATTTCTAATGGGACCTGCAGACCAATTTCAAATTACAGTAAAGCGGAGTGGTGGTGGAATACCAATGCCCCCCCAAACCCAGACTGCCGACGTGGGACCTCTGAGCACCGGGCCTCATTTGAGGTGTTAAAGGAAAAACTGTGCATGGGGGGAGGGGGGGGGGGCATCCCAGCATGAATAGCTAATGCAAGGCAGCTGTTAGCTAATTAATAGGAGAATTGCTGAGCTGCATTTTCTTCATCTACACAATAACAACGGCAACACAGTTATCAGCTTGGCACGCTGTCTGTTCTTGCTGTCGATATTGTTTCCTTATTAAGATGATAATGATAATACAAACACAACAGTCACGGGTGCGATTGAATAACATGTGCCAGGGTGGAATTTTCAAGAGAAAACCTCTTAGAGGAGCCTGCAGAACAACAGTATTAATATCGGAGTCTGAAGTAGCCCACGCTGCGAGATGCAACCATTTAACCTGTATGACAGTAATATCATTTCATTGTACTCTAATACTCCCCCTTTCCCGTGCACTGAACACAGATAAGCATCAGGATGCAAGGCTATTTGCACAATTGTCTTTTTTTTGTGAGGGAGAGCTTCGCAGTTCCCCTTTAGAGATCAATAATAACTGATAGCGTCCATTTTACTGGAGAGCAAGCGTGGGCGCTTGCCACTAACATGTGGTTTAAAATATCTGTTGCAAGTTTGCTTTCCGTCCTTTTAAAGATTGCCAAGTGCAAATATCTTCTGATACCCACGTTTACGCCGGTCTGTCCGTTTTACTAAACGTGCGGCAGCCGCAGCCTACGCAAGGCAGAGTGAGGGGCTCTGTGGCTGAAACTGAGAAAGCACAGTTTACCTTGTTACAAAATATCTCCTAAATAAATGAATCGACAAACTACAATCAAAATTATGGAGGTGTACGTTGCTGTCCGGTGGCACACAGGTATAAACCATATAAGCAAGCAAGCAGTATTATAATGTTTATGAAAAAAAATACATGTTTGAACAAGTGTTTTAAACTAATTTAGCATCTTTATTAAAAAAAAGAACCAATGGGAGATTTAACCATTTCTGATGTTGTAAAAATAACCATCTCAATTACATGAGCTCAATAATTCTTTCATAACACTAGTTTTGCAGTACATAAAGTAATACATTATAATATATAATATATGACAAATAGGTACAAGTGCAGTGGTGAGTAAACAGCTTGTAACTATAAGGCGGTAGGTTTGATTCCCGGGTGAGGTGCTGTAAGGTATTCAAACTGAATTACTTCAGTAAATATCAAACAGTAATGTAGATTAAATGTAAACTGTATAAGCTCCTCTGGATAAAAGTGCCTGGTACATGCCTAAATTGTAATGTAAATAATAATGAAAAGATGTGTTTGCGGCGCTACCAATGTTCATTTGAAATAGGTGTCAGAATATCTGCTGTGTGCATGTGCCTGTGCATGTGTGAGAAACATGACATCGGGAAGACAATTCAATTTATGCCATTGTGGAAATTGCAAATGCACACACTGGCTGGTCAGGTCTTGATGGAAGCAGTCATAAACAATTGTTTTCTTTGAGAGAAGAGACCTGCATTAGATTACCCAGAGGTGGAAATCCAGAGGACATAAAGTAAAAGTCCTCCCCAGTATTTTGGTCCAATCACCTGGATTTGCTAATTAACATAATTCTTCAGATGCGGAGATACAACTAATTAGTGAAATCAGCTAATCAGAGTCTATGGGTGGAAGAAACACATGGTAGGACTTTTACTTTATGTCCCCAGGATTTCCACCGCTGAAATTACCGTTGTTGAAATCTAAGCACTAAAATCTTGGGGCTTATTGAAAAGAAAACATTACTTGCCCAAATTGCCTTGAGCAGAATTTCACAATTGGCTTGAAAATATAACTGAGAAAACTGTAAGAAATAGCTTATACCTTATATCTTTTTTAAATTATTCAGCTAATACATTACGTCCACATCCACATCTTAACTAGCAGTTAAGTTACCAAGTAACTTACACTTCTTCACAATTTAATTAACACATTTCTCCATGCACTCAAAACTGTTAAAAACAGCCATCTAAACAGACTTTAATTTTGTAAAACATCCCACTGAAAAATAAAGCATTTTTTTCATTTCAGATTATTTAAAAAAACAAATTCATCAGAAACTATGTGTCCTCTATTGATTAGATCATACAGTATATTTAGCTATATTCACACAGGACTACTAATGGTAAAATATGTTTATCAGAAAGTTCATTTCATATCCCACATTTTCACTTGTTTGTCTATTTACAATACAGTAAGGTAAAGGTATTGAGGATTTACTCATGAAGTCACAATTTGCTTCAAAAAATACCACAAGCATGTTTACTGTCGTGACCAATGACTTTGTTCATAATCTTTAATTTCAGTCGGGCCAGAGTATTTTCATCAATGTAGTGTATGTTCTCTCTTGCCATGCATCTTGGGAAACAAATGGTGTGATTGTCCGATGCATCCCTGGCATGCATCTGCTTCTGCATCTTCCAGGCCTCCTCCATGACCTGGAGACCTGTTGCCCTCTTGTCTGGGTTGCAGTCATACACCTCTCTCCTCCAGGGGGAAACAAACTCCTCAATTGAATTCAGAAAAGGAGACTAAGGTGGAAGGGACACCATCATGAAACGTGGATTGGTTTCAAACCACTCAGATACCATTAGTGAATGTTGGAACTGGACATTGTGCCAAACAATCACAAACTTCATCAGCGCTGGTCCCTCCATGCCTCATTCTTCTTGGGGAATGGGGGAATCACTGAGGGAATCCAATAGACGGAGGAGTCTTGCCTTACTGTATGGGCCCAAGACAACATTGTGTACCCCATTACTTTAGATGGCTGATGGCACAGATGGTGATGTTGCCTCATGTTGACCTGGGACATTGAAAGTGGCACGCTGAACAAAGATATTCTTCTCCTTTTTTTGGTTAAATTGAACCCAGCTTCATCCACCTAGATATATTCTTGACTGGTTGGGCTGCAATCAAACTCCATTATCATCTAAGGAAAACAAACAGAATAGTATGATTATTACATTACAGCGACTGTAAAATACAGTGACTTCACTGCGCAAACTGCTCCAAGGTACAGTGGAGAGTTGTATTGTTTGCAGTTGAATGGGATGGAATACACTTGCACAACATAATCGTGTCTCCTTCACTCTAGCGGAATTACACTCAAAGGGCGCCTGCTTCATGCGGATGGCTTTCCTTTTCAGGACACGATCAGTCACAGCCCTACTGCAGTGTTGAATGTTGTGGAAGACTTGATTGTCTTGGATCATTTTTTTTGTTGTATTTCTATCAGACCGATTCTGTTTTTTGGATGACCATATCTCTACAATAGCGTTTTCTCGTTGCTCTGTGAGGTTGCTCGTCCTCGTTCCACCTGAAGTTGGTTCACTCTGAAGAATGAATTACATGAATGAATGAATTGACACAGTCAATTAGATTTGCTCTCAAGTCATTTGAGACCCTTCTCACTTGCTCTCTACCTCCTCCTCTCAATCTCCATCTACCTCTCCAGTGTATTTGTCCTTCTCCACCTCATCTTCCTCTACTATCTCCCCTTCTTTCCCTATCTCCTCTTCCTCCTTCACCTACTCTACCCCTTCTCACTCACTCTTCTTCTTGAAACGCATCATCCTGCTCCATTGTTTGGTCAGTCTACATATAGTTTTTACAGGTGGCTCCTTTTATACATAACAAAGTGATGATTATTGAGTTAACAATTGAGCATTAGCATTTTCTGTGTTGCAAACTTTATTACTAATCTGTCTGACATCAGTCTGAAGGAATTTGAGCACCTGTCATGCTAATTTTAATTAAATTTAGTTTTGTTTGTAGTGTATGGCAAAATGGGGTATGCAGTTTTGTCCTTTGTGTGAATGGAAATGTGCTATTAGTTTTGTAAAATTATCAAGCATTTAGACAGCTGTGTTAACAGTGTGTTTTACCCAATGAAGGAAATCACATATTCAAAAGGTGTCCGTGAATAAGTGGTTATGAGGCATGCAAGACATACACAATCTCGTATTTTAGTCATACAATGTAATCGGTTGCTTTGAAAATGTAAAATCAAATTGAAAAAAACAGGGGAAGGAATAACAAATGCAAGGTTATTGTTTGTGTTGAAGGCTCGTTTCCGATACCGGCGTTCTTCAAAGAGCTTCCCTCCCTTCAGAAAAACTTTCATTTGTCTTGTTTACTGTGAGGGTATTAAAAAATGCAAAAGAAAGAACTTTTGAAATGGGTTTCTTTTCTTAAATGAAAAGAGGAGGGTAGAAGCTGGATTTTTAATAATATACTTGACATCAGAGCAACATAATACAAGTCCAAATTAAACCACAACCCCTCCCCCCATCTCTTGCTTACTTTTATTGGGAGCCCTGAGATTGCATTGTTCCTGCTGTGACATAATATTCCAGCCTTGGTTTATTTTTGCATGGAAGAGGGGTTGTTCGCCACAGTCCATGCAAATCAAAAGCCTTGATTTATGCACCTTTCCAGTGGCGAGTGGAACATTACATTTAATTTTGCCCAAGGAGCCTGGTTCCAGCTGGCTCAGGCTTGACACTGTGAACTGGGCCTCGCTGGAGCACAAGAATTCATTACTTCTCCCACAATATGCGAAAGCAACATTTGAATGAAACATTTGTCTCTTGTCAGAACAGTGTAGCATCTACTCTCTCTATACAGATATATTAAAAATAGGAAGGGGGGGGGGGGGATGTCTCACACTTGACTGTAACAAAGCAAGGATCCGTGCAGCCTTGGCATATTAAAATAAGGCCTGTTGGGTCTGAGCAAGAGGACAATCTGTTTCCCCAGTAATATTCCATTACCGCTCCGTAATGACGGCAAAGAGGGAAGTAATGAAATGTGTAAAGGAGGCTGCTGGCTTGTTCTTCTTCCCACTTTGTTTACATAGAGTGATTTGACATCCGCCATATTTCAAAGGTGAAGTGACTTACAATTCTGCAGCGGTCACAGGCATGAGGTGGTAATATTTATAAGTTTACCAATAATAACGTGCATTTTTCATCATATTTTTTTTTTTAAACGTCAAAAGACATTTACTGGTTCACTTTTTTCTTAAGGACGGTTTATTTCTGCTATTACTCGTTTCCTGTCTTTAATGGCGATCCTGTATGCTGATTCATCTTAAGGAAGTCTTTAGAAGGTTTAGTGCTTCAAGGACATCTGCCAAATTATTTTATCTTAGGAAATATAACAAGGAGTATACAAGAAATACATCATTTCAGGGTTTGGTAAATTCTTCAAATCAGGAAATGAACTGAAATTTAACACGGGAATTGAAAAATACCCATAATATAACATAAGAATTCCAGAAGATTGGAATCTTAATTTGTTGAATTGAATGAATTGAAATGGAAATGTATAATAACTGCTATTTTCACAGAAAGTTCCATTTAAGTGACAAAATAAAAACTTAAATAAGAAAAGTCAAATGTTTTTCATTCTTATTTGAACGTGTAAGAAATTCTTAAGATTACTCAACCTAAAAAAATAACTTAATTCTATGTAACAACAGGAAATCTTTGTGAGCAAAAACGACAGAATTCTTACTACGTGTGTATTAACTTGATGCTGTGTGTCAAAAACCAAAGCATTGGGGAATCAGTCCATTAAGCCGTAGTGCAGTGCACTGCACACTATGATAAGGTGAAGACGTCATACAGTACGCAATATGAAGATGGTGAAGACAGTATCCGCTATGAAAAGAAGATGGTATAGTACTGTAGGCACTATGAAAAGAAGATGGTATAGTACTGCAGGCACTATGAAAAGAAGATGGTATGGTACTGTAGGCACTATGAAAAGAAGATGGTATAGTACTGTAGGCACTATGAAAAGAAGATGGTATAGTACTGTAGGCACTATGAAAAGAAGATGGTATGGTACTGTAGGCACTATGAAAAGAAGATGGTATAGTACTGTAGGCACTATGAAAAGAAGATGGTATAGTACTGTAGGCTCTATGAAAAGAAGATGGTATAGTACTGTAGGCACTATGAAAAGAAGATGGTATAGTACTGTAGGCACTATGAAAAGAAGATGGTATAGTACTGTACGCACTATGAAAAGAAGATGGTATAGTACTGTACGCACTATGAAAAGAAGATGGTATGGTACTGTACGCACTATGAAAAGAAGATGGTATGGTACTGTACGCACTATGAAAAGACGTCAAAGAAAGCACAGTACAGTGCATACTGTGAAAAGAAGGTGAAGGTGTAGTAGCCTACAGTGTATAAGGTGAGGAAGGTGTAGTACAGCATGCACCCTCAGAAAAGAAAAACTGAGTTTCTTTTCTGAGGGGAGGGACAGAAATTCCACAAAACCGATGATGCCTCACAAGGTCAGCACTTCCTGATCTTTCAGACTAATGCTTTAGCAGAAGATTTCTACCTTCTCCATGCCAGCAAGAACAGAGTCAACACTTCATTCCTGGGAGAAGCGTAGGACACAGCCCATCTACGACTGCATAATAAGCCATATCCAGGAGAATGGTTCAGAAATGGAAGGACAGCACACCTGCTTCTCTCAGAGAGCAAACCGCAGCTGGAGTAGTTCGGGCTAACTCGGGAGTTTTGGAGTTAACTCGGGAGTTTTGGAGTTTGGCTCTATAATATGTATGCAAAATGGCCGACTGGTGAATAAACATCTCCCCATTAAAAAAAGTAAATAAAAACGGCCTCCTTGTGCACTGCAATGACTTGAATGGGATGATGAATGAAATTAAAATTAATCAAGCTATTCCCCACCCCCCCCCCCCACCCCAGTTCCACCAAACAGCTGATAGGTGAAAGGGGACAGCAAAAGGCCCGTGTTCACCCCAGCGTGGCCCGCACCCCCCATATTTTAATGCCTGCGCCTTTTTCTGCTTATGAGAGCAGCCGGCGAGGGGCGAGGGTGCTAAAGACATGGCCGAACCGAATCGGAGGGAGGGAATGTTCTGGAGCCAGAGCCGGGATGGGCGACCCCTCTCTCTCTCTCTCTCTCCCTCTCTCTGGGCGGAGCTGGGACAGATTACAGCCACATTGCAGTGGATTTGAAAGGAGTGGGGTTGATTACATGAGCAGTGTAGTGTAGCAGAGTGCACCCTCTTGATAAAGTGAATCCCTCATGCATACCCGGGGAAGGGTGCTGACTTCAAGGGCAGGCCGAATACTCCGATTGACTACTCACCTTCCAGTCCTTCTGGGCTTTGTTCCTGCTCGCCCTGCCGATTCGTGTGAAAGCACAAAGACCCAGAGAGCCCAGAAACCCAGAAAGAGCCAGCTGAAAGATATCTTTCATTAACAATGGGGAAAAACAATTGCCAGATTTTCTGCACTGGATAATATGGTAATACTTTTTAGTCTTAAACCCATTTACAGGCCCTGCGCTAATCTCATCTCATGGAGAAAATGCCATTTTCATGTAAAACATGTTACGGGAATATATTGTGCATAAGTATAGGATGCAAATGTAGAGGGAAAAAACAGCAGAAGCTTTTAGTTCAAATATTTATGTTTCGTAAAAGGATGGAACTACCTACTGGAAGAAGTAAGACAGGACAGCAAAATAAGAAGGACAATGAGGTCTTCAGTTATTCAGTCTCTGTTCATTTATAATCACTCCCATTTTCCAGCTTAACGTCTGGCTCTTGGCTTTTAAACACAGACCAAAACGATATTTTTCCAAAGAAAGAATGTGTAGTTCACTGAATGCTTTCCATGATAAGCAAGTTTTTCTTATATTTGTTATATATTTTAAATAGGTTAGAAAGTAGAAAGATCTATCAAGCAGAACTTCACATAGCATTACAAAAATAATTTATCAATGAACCAAACATATTTGCTCTTGAGATAACAACATGGTTTGTTAAATATGAATCATTGGATGTTCTAGAGAAAACGTATTAGAAATTGAACATGTTTTGTAATAGGGACATGGCTTAATGAAAAAACCTTAAAATAGCAATGGTGAAGAATCCAAAAAAGGGCTGTTTGGGAATCAAAGAGAAGTTAATTAGATTCGGGAAGGAGCGTAAGAGCTCCATCAGATGAACATGAGTTGGAATTTGGTCATGAAATGGATGCAGTTCTGGGTGCTGCGGTCTCATAAGCTCCCTCAAGACACGCAGCCCAGACCTCAGGTTCAAGACCAATTCACTTTCCAACCGTGTCTCCTGTGACTGTCAGATTATTGACCAGCTGAAAAGCCGTACTTGTGGCAGCCAGCCAGCAGGTGTCATTCCTGATTGAAGAGTCAGAGAAAATGTACTTTTGTGGAACCTTCTATATCCTTCTATTGGAAGCCATTTATGAGGCCATGTCTTGCTGCGTTAGAACAATGTTAACTTCTGTACGGTTTTAAAATATAGAATCACAGGTTTAGAGTGAAATCTCAAAGTAGAAAATGGTGAAAAAGAAATTGAAGACCCTGGTGCTAAAAGTACTGAAGTCACAAAATGTCTATTTTGAGAAAATCAAATCCGAAAATATCATTGATCCATATAATCAGCCATTCAAAGTTTTGCTGTTTTTATGCATTGCACTTTTAAGCAATTTTTGATATAACAGAAGGCTAATCCTTACTGTTATTGGCCTTAAATTCAATTTATACACTGATTACATAGGGTTAAAGGTCAACAGATTGAGTAGCGATGTCATCTTTGCAAATGGTTCTTGAGCTTATTTCATCAAAAGGAAATTGCCCAGAAGATGGTAATGGAAAGAGTAAACAAGAAAAATAAAGTGTATTTTGCTGCAGGACAGTAGAACTGGCATGTACCACAAACTGTGGATATATTGCATTCCGAATCTGAAGCTCTTAGAACTCTGGGGCCTTTGTAAATGTAGCCACTGATCCTAAGAAATTGGAGAAAATGAATTGAAAGCTTGGAGCTTGTGGTTGAGTAAAAACAAAAGTAAGGAAAACATGACTTCAGATATGGATCAAACATTCTGACCATCTTGGAGGGGATCAGTATCCGAGCAGTGTTATGGAGAAAGGCAGAGAATAAGCTACAGTTTCAGTATCTTACTCTTGGAATTCTGAGCTGAATGCTCCTAAGCTACATAGAATCATTAACTTTATTGGCTAGGAAATATTTTGACGCCTCAACCATCTCACCTTAAGAGAAACTGTTACTTTTTCCAACTTACTTTATGTAAACAGGTTATACAGGTGAAATCGTTGCTTGCCGATTGCTCAGTCAATCATTGCCCTATATAATACATTCCCACACTTTTAAGACATCAACAGCAGATCTGCTTACAATGTTGATTTTTGCAATTATTACATGAGTGATCATAGAATTCTGCTGCATCACATTTATCGGAACAATTGTTAAGCAACCAGCTAGCTTTGTTAATATTATTTAAAATTTGAATCATTAATAATTGGTAGTATTAGTGGGATTATAATACAAACATGCCTACAAGCTTAATGTTTCTGATCTTTATATGAATGTATATGAATGCATATATAGAATTAGTAACATTCCTCTTCGCTGAGGCCGTGAGATCAGACTGCAGTTTTAGATCCCGTAGGGCTTTACAGAGCCAAAGTGAGAAGCCAATGTCCAGATGCAAATGACTTTCCAAGGTCCTTGCGATTTGCTCATTAACTTTCAGCCAGCATAAGTCCTAACTTTATTATTGACTGCTCAGAATACACAATACACTGACCTCTGCCATACGCAACTAAATCTCTCCCAGCGATCCATTGCAGTGATTTCTGCATTGGACCGGAAAACTGCAGCCAGCAATTTAGTCACCTTTAGTGTTTACGTCCCTCAGCCCCCCCCCAACCCCCCCCCCCCCCCCCCACCCCACCGATGCCTGCCTCCCCCATAGACACATCAGCAATTTAAAGCTCACAAGAACACAAGAGTCAGTATTGACTCACACATTGTCTGGATGCTCTAAATATGTAGAATCTTGTAATCTACGCCTATATGCATAAACACATCATCTGGGACTGAGTGAGTGTGGGGTGATTTTGGAAGCCTTATCTCAGTCTCTCATTCACATATTTTTTTCATACAGAAGTGCTTTTATAAAATCCTAACTGCAAGTCATTGTTGCGTATGCAATTTGAATTCCAATGTGGAAGATATGTTTTCTGTTTTCTCATGCAGTACCTGACAGAAACACTTAAAAACTGAATATTTGTCTTGCTAATCAATCTACATTATTTCCACAATGTAGCACTGTCAGTGCCTGTCTGTACAAATGCAGGGGAAATGTCACTTATCAATAGGTGTCTCTTTGGCATGCTGTGTAAGAGAATATGATTGTGGCTGTATATAATATTGTAGCGATCTGCTTCTGAGGCGGTCTGACTCTTTAATCTTTAGTGCAATGGTTAGCGCGATGGCCTCTCCCCCAGGAAACCCGTGTTCGTGCCCAGCCAGAACCGCGCATTGCATTACACCATTAGATTGGTGTCGGAAATGAAGGCCGGGCTTCGATTGACAGGGCAGTGTCTCACAAGGACGGCAGCCTGTGAGGGGCTCGCGAGCATGAGGACACGCTCTTTGGAAAGTGGGGGGGGGGGGGGGGGGGGGGGGGTAGTGTAGCGATTCGCTCCTGATGCGGATCCTAACTCCTCCACTAAAGGTGATTTAATCGTTAGCGCAGTGTTCGAGCCCAGCCAGAACCATGATCCGCCCAGTTAGTTCTCTATGGAAAAACAGCTTGATTGTTTAACACGGTTTTTTCCATGATAACTATGAAATAGTTTTCCCCCCCCATCAGAGCGGTATATGCCATTCTTATTTCTGCTACAGTATAAATGAAATGTGCTATACTTGAAAGAGAAAGAAGTTTTGGCAGCTGTGATTTTCATTAAATTAATTACAAAGCTTCAGTTTGATTCTCATTTCCATTACTGTGACCATTAACATTACCAACGGAAGGCAGAACAGTGTCCTGGAGTAGTCAGTAGCAGAGGGTGTGGGGCAGAAAAAGTCAATACTGTGGAGTCACAGTGTTATTTAGAGGTCATGGAGGAGGAATTATCTTAAATCAGCATATAAAGACCTCTATGGTGTCAAGGACCCAATAAAGCAAAGGGTCCTCCCCTTTATACAGTCTATGGTCCTCCCCCCTGCCAAAACCATAATATGGACAGTGCCTCAAATACAATAAATGTATGAGAAGAATGAATTTGTATGTATGCACTTCATATGTGATATAGGCTGCTGTAAAATATGGTATGGATTGTAGGGTTTATACCTCTGTGCCACTTACAAAGCAAGTGTGGGAGCCAGTGTGGGAGCCAGTGTGGGAGCCCCTTTTTCTCCAATAGTGGTTGGAGTTTCACTTAAAAGTGCAGTAACCCCCCCCCCCCCATTCTGTTATTGGCCTAATTAAGAGCAGAGCAGGTCCGTTTTGCATGAATACTGCACTGGCTGGATAAAAAGGGTCAAATTAAGATTGTTTGTAAACAAGCCTAATACAGGTAACCAAATCACTTGAAAACACACTATACACCATGGTTCACAACACACTATACACCATGGTTCACAACACACTATACACCATGGTTCACAGGCGTGATTGACAGATAAACCACATCAATATGTTAATTTTTATTATTTATGCATACGTTTTGTATTATAGGCTTTGTTGTATATAAACTTGACATAAACACAAACCAAAAATTTGGGGTCACAGCCTAAGAACAGCGATTGTGGAAAATAGTGACAGCGTGTGACATAATCCTCATATTTTTAACACAGGCTGAACATCCTGGGTCTGGATAAAGGTAACACTCACAAACAGGAGAAGGGGAGGTTATTTGCTGTTCAGCACCCAGTCCGAATCGGCCGCATTTACCTGTTACATCAAATATTTATTGAAAGCTGCAGGAATTTTCCGGAAGGCCTTTATAAATCTCCCTGCCAGACAAGGTCTGAGATCCCTGGGAGTTTAGCGCTTATGCAGATTAGCCGCGGTGAATCAACATATTAAAAGCAGCTGACATTTGTCCTGATATATTGAATCATTAGCACGACAGAATCACTTAAGCTGGATCCACTAACATCCAGTTTCCTCTGGTTATTGACCCCTGCAGACCGGCCCTGACAAGTGGAACTGCAGCAAAGTTCATTAATAATGTGAAATAAATCAATTGGTCAAGAAATAGTGGAAGACAGGAGACTGCTGCAATGTCTTTGAGGGACAATGTCCTTTTCTGACCCCCATGGCTACAGCCGGGGGGGTATTCATCCACAGAATATGCAGAGGAAGATTTTTCATTCAAACATATTTTATATTCAAGATCGCTGTCCATATATATGCATTTTAGTGGTATCAAACCAGGCCCTTCTTTCATTTATTCCTAAGGATGTTTCCTTGCAAATAAAATTTGAGTTGAGACCCAGATCTTTGATTCCATACTTTTGCCCCAACCCCAACTGTGGTCATTCCACTGGGTGCCTATTCAGATATACATGCATTTTATCATCCTTCAAAATGCAAGCAAATCAACTGAACAAAAATAATGATATATCAGGAGTAGACGGTAAACCATCTGACCTGCAACACCATAAATTAATATGGACTAAATGTAAATTTTTAAAATATGTAGTAAATCTAATAACAATAGAGATAATGAAATGGACTGTAAGACAGATCGGTCCTTGAGAATTTAATCTTTCGTAGGGAGGGGGGCGATTTCTCAGGACATGTGGTTTCTTCAGAGACAGAACATAAACATAGACTCTTTTACAATATGAAGATAAATAAACCGAGCTTTCTTGGCATGTGACCAAAGAGCAGTTTAGAATTCCATATATTCATCAATCATTTTCCGTGGCTCCACGGCAACAGTATTATTGTAATGATTCTCTGCAGAATATATTACTCTTTTTATAAATAACTTCACTCACATGAGCCACAAAGCACAGGCCGGGAGTAAACATTTAAGCACTCAACCCACTTCACCTTGAGATAAACCAGCATAACGATGCAATAGCCTGTGATACCAATCAAAGTAAAACCTGGAAAAATTTTAACAATTTAAAATATTTATTCAGCCCCCCGCTAAAACAGTCACACAGCAATCAAATGAACAAATGAATACCATTACTCACATCGATTATAAACCTGGTAACATTATGTCACAAGTGGTTTTGATATCATTCCCCTGCTTAAGAAAAAACAGTTCCTAATCACTATCCCTAGAGGGCTTTGACTTTACATAATGATCCACAATTACCATGGAAAAAATGAATGATCATTTTGTGCAAAGCACTGGTGGCTTATAAAGCAGTTTTTATGAGTGTGATGATATGAAGATGAAATATATTTAGCCTTAGCGCTATAGCTTTGTACTAACTATAGTGCCCACCTTGAGTAATAATGTACAAACTACTTGTATGAAATGATGTTAACTATATGTAAATGAATAAATAAAGTCCAATGAGATGGGATTTTCATTATTGATTTCCTTTCTACATCTTCACACCCCCCATGCTTTTCTTGCATGTTAATTCAGAGTTTTTGTCAGAGTGCAACAGCCAGGATCGCTTCGCAGGCTTGTCCGTCTTCCCTCGTTCATTTCTTCATCATTCCTCGTTCCATTGATTCCTTTTCTTCATCAACTGCCCCGCGCGGTGACCGGACCCCCCCTTGGACCTCGGCACCCCTCCGACGTGACAACGGCGGAGGCGGAAGTGCAGCGTCAGCCCGCCGCAGTGCCCTTCAAGCCGTTCACTGTCACTGAGGGAGGGAAGGTCAGAACCGCTGACAGAAAGGTGGGGAAAAAAAACAAAAAACATCTGATCGCTTCGTTCGCTATTCTCGCCAGACAGGAAGAGAGTAACTTCAGCCTTAAGAGGGAGAGATGGATAAAAGATTAACACACTCTGCAAAACTGGTCCCCACTTCCCAGCTGTGGGTGCAAGTTGAACATTATTTTGTTTTTACTATGTTCAAAAAGAGGTGTGCACCAGAAAATCCTTCTCCATAGGAAGTCACACCCTTGTACTTGAAGAGGTAAGAGGATCATGCCCCATCCTGATGATCCAGTAGCTTGACAGCCTCTCCCAGAACTTCTAAAATGTATAACAGAAAACTATTATCACTGGAAAATATATTCTAGAATAAGAATATATGTTTTTTTGGACTGGTCAAATTCAAATCAAGCTGTCATTCATGAACAGTGCACATATTTGTTCTATACATGAGGGTTTCTAGAATTATCCTAAATTGGTCTAATTTCTTATGTAGAAATACTGTCTGTAATATGCTACATATGTTTCTGATGTCTTATATTAGTCTATGAAGTGTAAGCGAAGTGACGCCAGCACCTTGCCTGGAGACAAATTCTCCACCGAAAAAAAAAGAAAATAAATGCCCAGGGGAGGCCCCCTCCAACCAGGGAAGTGCCTTCTGTCAGGGACTGTGAGGGGTGAGAAATAACAAATCTCTCTCCTAATAGCAACTGAATTAAATCTGCCAGGTTGTATTGATGATGGCGGCGGGGAGATGGTCGCCCTAGATATGCAGACGTCCTGGACCGGACCAGATTCACTGCTGCCACCTGCCTCGTCTCCCAAGCTCTGCCAGGTGTCAGGCGGACTGTTCTGCGATCGACTGCGACAAACCCTGTGATAGGTCAGGGGGAGAGGGAGCTGTACCACGGCAGTGTTTTCCCTGGGGGGCCCCCCCATGCTTCCCCTCTGATTCTCATCGCCCACCCTGGACAGCCCCACTCGATTAGGGAGGGTGGAACTTAATCGCGCAAAACTAGCACAGCCACAAGTAATCAACAGCCCTCCTCAGCTCCCACCAGCAGTCCTGGAGGAGGGGGCCTATGGGATACGACAGGAGTGGGGAGTCTGGGTTGCACCCCAATACTCTTCTTGGTGACCTACAGGACTAGTGGGGGCCAGAGGTTTGTGTGTGTGTGTGTGTGTGTGTGTGTGTGTGCGTGTGTGTGTGTGTGTCTCTATGTGTGAATGTGTGTGCGTGTGGGGGTATATGTGCTGTATTGCTACTTTGTTTTTTTAGTTGGTATTTCATATACCTAATATAGCTAATATTATTTCATATAAATTATATTTATTCCTAATACTCTTTCTTATAACTAATACGAAGGAGTATACCTTATACTCCTTCATATAACTAATACTTATAGCTAATATTCTTTAATATACTTAATATGATTTCATATATCTAATACTTATAGCTAATACTCTTTCATATAACTGATACAGCTAATTCTCTTTCATATAGCTAATACTTATACCTAATACTCTTTCATAGGAAAATACTTTTACCCAAAATAATATTCCAGCTGTTCTTATGCAATGAAATCATTTGCAACCAACTCTAGCCTACTGGATAACAAAAAGAAGTAGCATATGCGCACACATTTTTTTGAAAACAGTTGCAGTTCTGCTAAATAATATTCTTCTAAAATAAACTTAGCATTAAACAACCCCAAAAACAGAAACAATTTGTTACTGCGTGGTTGCAGAACCTTTAAGGCAGTCTGCTCAGCCTTGCCTTCCCCCTCTTCTTTCCTACATGACCTTTGACTTTGCTAATTAGCTGGTGTTGACACAGAAGAAAGGGGAACTGTGTTCAGCCAGAGCAGGACACTGCTATCTAACAAGCATATGCGCGTTTCCCACCAACCCCCACACACAGCCAGTCATTATTAATTAGGCCCGATTGTTGCTACAGGGGTGTTAATTGTGCCTGATTGAAAGGCAGACTTTACGGTCAATTTACCCGCCCTGCCTTATCAGGTGACTCTTGACACCCCCTTCATTTTTTAAAACCTAATTAGCTGTAAAATACATGACAAGTCAATTGTGGTAAAGGAGGGGCACAAAATGAAGCGGCTATCGGGCTAAACGTCTGCTTGCAAAAGATACACTTGTCATGCAGCCTGTTGGTGTTTTGCAATAAGATAAGGGCAGGCTGCCAGGGGAGACAAGGTGGTTTAGGGGGGAATCTTTTTAACAGCATTGCGTTGTAGGGAGGAAGGAAGCACAAGGTGCACGGCAAGATTTGATGGCATCGGTGGATTG
Source organism: Synaphobranchus kaupii (assembly GCA_029718625.1). Classification (NCBI taxonomy): domain Eukaryota; kingdom Metazoa; phylum Chordata; class Actinopteri; order Anguilliformes; family Synaphobranchidae; genus Synaphobranchus; species Synaphobranchus kaupii. The sequence goes on along the minus strand of CM056392.1, from coordinate 14,936,320 downwards.
CTTTTTCTCTCCTCCCTCCCTCATCTATCTATTCCTCTTTCTCTATTCATCTGTGATAAAGGACAGATGTGATTTATTATGAGACATTTTCAGCTTGTCGGTACGGCAATGGTGAAGTAAATTGACTGAATGTTGAATCTCTGAAGTTACAGTGTCTTCTCAACTATTTTGACATCTACTGTCAACTAAGTTTTGATTCTTTCAGTCAGTTGTGATTTTTTTTTACATTTCAAAATGTGCATTGTAGTTACATTGTACATAAGTGATTGAGTCAATGTTAAAGCAATAATAGCTTCTTGTAAAACAAAGATTAATTTAAGTCAAAATAGTGTTTCGCTGTTTTCAGAAGGAACAAAAAACAACAACATGAGAAACAGAATGTGATCCAACTGCCATATGCAACTTTCATCATGGTCGCACACCATTGTGGAGATAAACAATATTTCCCTTTGTGCTCCTCTTATTGTACTGCTTTTGGTTCTCATAGCTGGTATTCTTTGAACAATTTCCAATATAAAAGCAAGCGGTAACTTGGCTCAACCTTCAAAGTGACTTTGGGGGGGTTCAGATAATGGGACAATCTGGACCCACCAAAGCACAGGGACCAGGGGCACTACTACTGCTGAGCTACAGCAAGGTGCCTGTGGAAAACAAAATAGGCGAGTCCCAGGCTTCAACGGGCCTGTGTTTACTTAAGCAGGTGCCATAAGCCTGAGCAAGGCTTACTCCACATCTGTTTGCCATATAAAACTCCAGGACTCTATCAACCATTTACGCACATAAGTGACATGGAAATACAAACATTCAAACACAAACTTAGCATGAGACTATTTTTGGCCTTAAAATAAAATTCAATCTTCCATTTATTAACAAAACAAATGAGAGAAAAAAAAGTGAAAGTTGCGTAAAGGGGAGTAAAATGTTTAACTAAATGTCATCATTTAACAACTTATAAACATTCTCAGAGAGATTTTGATTATGCAAAAACTTTTCAAGGCCTATACATTTATTTTGAAGTTGTTAGGTTATTTATATGTTTACAATATTAACAGTATTTTCTCTAATATAATGTCACAAAATGCAAAAGGAAAAAAGTTACCAGAGGTAGCCTGCCATGCAAGGCCCCTCACGACTTAATGTGGAAACAAGGGAGAATAAAGCTCTACCAATCCCATAATAGCTCAATGTGTCCACAGAACATGATGCCAACAATTTCACAATATGCAGTGACTTATCGTACGCCATTGAGTGAGCGGCGTGGATTTTTATGGAGAGCCCCTAAAATAAAGGCTTTGCATTTTTGTCACTATAGTGATGCCAGCGTGGAGAACAAGACTGAGATCCATCTCTCACAGCTGTGAATGGGAGAAAGGAAGCATAAACCGTTGCATTTGGCAACACAACACACTGCCCCAGGCCATAAAGAACCCTTCCATGTTGGCTTTCTGTTTGGTTTGGCGGCCAGTGTGAATTTATGTGGCAACTGATCCATCTTGCAGGCCGGCCCATCTGCTGAAAGTGGGCACTATTGGCAACGATTCCAAGACGTTGCAGATTGTTAATGTGGCATCAAACTATAAACAAGGAAATGTTATTCCATCAATAATCAGCGCAACATATCAGAGTCAGCAGCAGCATGTTTTCATGTTTGTGGGGGGAAAAACACTTCTCTTTCTATTGTATGAGCAACTTTTTATATTTATTCCCTCTTTCTGCAGCGAAAGACAGGTTAGATAAGCATTAATTATGAATCTCCGCAAGAGCAAACATCATATATAGTCCTGTTATAAAAAAAAATTTGCACTGTAAATGTGCATGTGAGATTAAACATTTTGGGCAAACTTTCTAAATTATTTTAAAGAGTTGCAGTACTAAAATAAAGGCATGCAACTAATTTATAAATTACAGTGCAGTGCTACATTCATACATTTATCAGTGTTATTGTCCAATTTATTATGATTTATTTTTTTCATAATATGAAACAATTTACACTTCTTCTGTGTTTACACATACTGCTACTTGAGCTTGGGTATGTAGCTCAGATAAAAAAAATTAAAAAAACTGCTCACATATCTTTCCAACCACACCCTGTGCTGGATGAGTTCTTCCAAAAGTAAAAATCTTTAGAAATGGTAATCCATAAAACCCATCTATAACCAATATTTTCCTTAGACCTGTACAACCCAGCAGTCTCGGGAATACAGTGAGAATATTCTCATAGTCATTTAATACGCCATGACGATTTGGGGCTATGTTTGTTCTGAGGGGAAAAGCCCAACATGAGGAGACGCATACGCACTTCAAAGAGTTGCAAACCAAATATGAGTAACCCTTTGGACACTTTGGCGGAAAAAGAAACAGCGTTGCGGGGTTTGGATATCTGGCTGGCTGGGCTGAGCGCGGACGCCCTGCAGAGGACACTGTTTTCTTTACATACCGCCGGCACCGCTATGCGGGCCTGCAGCCGCCGGCCTGACATTAGCTCGCTGCGCTTGGTTTATTTGCGTTGCATCGTGTGCGGGATCCAGGAATCCAACCCCAAATCCAAGATGGCTGCCCACTCTCAGCTTCAGGCCGGGCAATTGCATTCACGTTTTTAATGAGATGCTTTCATCTGGTACGTTAGTGAGTGTCTGTTTCAAGCCAATGTGTTTGTACTTCTACTTTCATGGTGCTACAAAAAACATCAAGCAATGTTTGTAGCCAAGGTCAATTAGGCACATTTCAGCAAAGCCACTAATAACGGTGCAATTGGTTTCAGTGAATTCAACTACAGCCTTTTGGAGCGACAGAGTCTCTGCCATTTCTTTATCATATGGACCATGCAGTCCGCACATCTCCCCACTACAGAACCAAACTTGAATAAAAGACTCAAGAACTCCCACAACCCTTGTCTGGTTTGCTCCAATTAGAGGGAGGGCTGTGCTGACAAGGTTCAAGAGTTTGAGTAGCTGTGGAATTCAGTGCTGAGGATGGTCTCCACCTGTTTAGTGCAAAGGACAAATGTTAACGTGCAGTCTGAAAAAACCGTACGCTCCATTTCCAAAGACCATAGAACCAACCAGTCCAGGAATGCTGAAACCCCCACAAATATCTCTGCTGTTCACGTCTTGGCAAAGGGAAAAGCTTTGTGTCTACCAGAAAAGAGAAACAGAATCACAACATATAAAGAGAGGGATTTGCTTTTCTACAGTTCAAAACCAAATTGTGTTTATGGCACAGTTGAGCCTAGGAGGAGGCAACAACAGGGATCTGAGCTTACGTACAAAGTTGCGGGAGCATGTCACAGAAGCTATGCAGCCTAAACTTGAATTCTAATCGTGGCTGAAGCAAAAAAAAGAGTTACCGGCTGCTTTACCTGTTTTGTCTGTTCCCTTTCATTATTTTAGTCCAGCAGACACCTTTGAAGACAACTTCACAAAAACACATTAAGCCTGCACATTTATACAGTGAGATACAATTTCAATTTCAGATAATTTACTAGGGGGTGTTATATTGTGTTTAACATAACAGCAAAATCAAGCATACTACCAAGATATTGTAATTTTGTGGTAATTATCAGATGAAGAAACCTAATACATACATCATGCAAAATGAGGCAATTTTTCTCCACGCTCCCTTATTGGGGCACTTATAAATCTCCACTCTCCATTATATGGGGGCATATTAATATGTAAATAAAATCACAAAATATACACACATTAACTGCCAACGGGAGCACATAAATTAATAAACCAAATAAAAAATATTTCTCTGTTAAGTGTATACACACTTTAGTCTCTACAGGTTTAAATTTCTTATAAGGGAAGGGCGTTATAAAGGGAATACATTCGAATGTAACAAGCCACCTAAGAGAAATTTGCATGTTTTATTACAGAGACATTAATTTTACCAAAATGCATATTTAGCCTTTATATCTAAAAACATATCAACTCAACAGGCTGGAATATAAACCATCTCTTAATTACTAGATATTGAATGCTGAGCATCCATGGTCCGTTCACCACCTCCAAATGAACAGACAGACAGTGAAAATATACGACGTCAGAGTCGATTTCACGTTGAACATTTTACTCTGCGATAAGAAAGATTCCAGGACTGTGCGGAAACAGTCAGCAGCAGCTTCAGCATGGTCCGCAGCAGCAGGGTCCAGAAAGGTGTGTTAAATATGGGAGCTTGATCACCTGTGGAAGCCATTCTTTAATTTTCCATCCCAGTTTGAAATGGGACTGTAATGACACTTTTCACTTTATGGCACAGTGTGTGAGGGGGTGGGGGGGGGGGGGGGAGTGGGGGGGTCGGGGGGGGGGGGGGGGGGGGGGGGGGTTGGGGTCAGAGAGCCCCAGTCAGTGGCTACTTTGCCTAATTACAGCCAACAGAAAAGTTGTGCATGCAGCAATATTTTGAGCCACCCCCTGATGGCAGCGGTTCAAAGTGCTGTTCTGAAAATCCGTAATATTAAATACCTTGCATAACATTAACAAGGCAGGCAGAACTCTTTCAACAATCCCATTATTATTTGATATCTCTCCATAGAGCCTTGATGGGCAGCATTATGAAAGGTGGATCTCTATTTCAACCTTGAAGGGGTTGGGCGGAGTGCCAGTAATGAAGACATATGAAGCCTTAATGTAGCTTAATGTAGCAGGTGTCATATATATAATGTGCAGAAGCTCTTTCTAAAGCATTATATTCATTGCTACTACCTTAAAAGCTACTAAATCTTGTGGTCGAAGTTAGTCCGGCTATGATTCCCCCTGCATTAATCGATAGAAAAATTGTTAACACACCTTAACTGGGATCCATTAGCCCATTCAGGGACAATAAATGTGCCAATGACATCCATGAGAGGAGGAGGAGGAGGGGAGTGGAGGGGTTCCAACTCTTCGGCTGCACTCAGGTTAATGGCCAAAGTTGAACAGAGTGACCACTGAATCTCCAAGGACATGAGATTCAGCTGATGCTCCATCATCAGCAGATGACGCGGTCTGAAAGCTCAGGCTCATCGTCTGTTACTATGAGGGGGGGGCAAAAGGTTATACAGTAAGCACAACAGAACGATGTGTACATGCAGAGTAATTATACTGTACCTAAAAGTGTAAATACAGAGTAATAACACAGGTATTAAGGTCACTTCATATAAAGTGGTACCCATTGTTTTAACTTTTGTCGTTTTATCAAAGGGAGGTACATTCCATTTGCCTTATTACTGTATATAACCGCCTCACTGTTAAAAAAAAAACATTTTTGTAAATGGCCCTCATTTTGATGGCATAAAGTCATAGCATTTGAGTGACTAGGGGCTAGGGAAGGGTTCAAGGGCCAGGGGCCAGTTCAGAGGTCATTAGCATCAGAGATTTGAAATTCTGACTAGGTTTTCATGCCTCTGGTAGCCAATGGGATCAGGGTCAAATTACATCTCACCAATCCGGTGTCTTATCAAGTTAGGGCCTTCATACTCTCTCAGGTCAAAGTCATATACCACTGGCAGTGTTTTTCATATACTTATAATCCACTTATCGATGTCCTTACCCCTGACACGTGCTATGACAATATGGTGCATTATTTTAACTTGTGAACAGGAAACAACCTCTTTCTTTGAACTCTGCAGATAGAATGAGAATTAAATTGCTGTCAGCACAGAATGTACTGAGAACACTCACACTGAAGTTCAGAATCCATAATTGATATCAGTGATGCTCAGACCTGACAGAGACACTCAGTTCAATGAGTAGTGACTCACTGTCAAATTGCCATTAATTTCATAAAGAAATGGTGCATTAAAAAAGCCACAAATCAATGCATAATTTCAAATGGGTAACTGCACAAAGCACTCCTACCAAACATTTAAACACAAGGAGTGGTTTTGAGTAACTTCCCCACCATTCAAAAATGATACTTTGAGAGCTTAGAATTAGAGGATTCCATCTACATACAGCATAGTTATGATATATTAATAATAATGCCTTGTATTTATATAGCGTCTTTCTCACACTCAAAGTGCTTTACAATGATGAGGGGAAAACCAATGTGTAGCACCCACCTGGGTGATGCAACAGCAACCATTTTGCACCAGAACACTCACCACACATCAGCTGAGGTGGAAAGGGAGAGGACAATTTTTTGGCAATTAAACTGGGGATGATTGGGTAGCAGATTGAAAGAGCCAGATTGGGAATTTAGCCAGGACACCGGGGAAACCCCTACTCTTCGCAGTAAGTGTCATGGGATCTTTTAATGACCACAGTGAGTTAGGACCTCGATTTAACGTAGGGGTTGGGCAACTCCAGTCCTGGGGGGCGAGTGTATATGCAGGTTTTTGCTTCCACTAGTAACCAATGATTTAATTAGCCCAATCATTTACATAATCTGATATTTTAGCTACATTCCGCGATATGAACAGAAGCTGATGAATGTTCCTGTGCCTGTATGCATGTATTGTTGCGTTTTATCATGGTCTAATTTACGAGTAAATCGATGTTGGTGTATGTCACTAATTAGCTTGTTGAGCCAGGGTAACTGGTGGCAAAAACGTGCATGCACACCGGCACCCCAGGACCGGAGTTGCCCACCCCTGGTTTAATGTCTCATTTGAAAGACGGCATCTCCGACAGCACAGTGTCCCCATCACTTCATTGGAGTTTATTTGACCAGAGGGAAGATTGCCCCCTGTAAGCCCACGACACCACTTCCAGCAGCAACTTAGTTTTCCCAGGAGGTCTCCCATAACCAAGCCCACAATTCCTTAGCTTCAGCCATTCAGCAGGAGCAGATTGCATGGTGCGGCTGACAATTGTATTGCGCTGCATTTATGTTGGTTATAACATGTTTTTTTTAATGTAATTTTGGGTGTTTACCTTATAGTGTAGCAAAATAACTGGACAAAGAGCATCCCCATGATAATTACTTTTTAAGAATTTTCTAGAACTTTATTATTCAAAACTTACAATAACTTTAAGCATACACAATCAGCGTCTAGGCTTACCAACCCGATTTCTAATCTCCGACCCCCAACAGCTCCTCCAACAACAACATATTTTAATTGAATCAACCTGTAGCATGTAAGTGCTGGAATTCTTCTGCCCAGGCTAATTTGTAAAGCAATTATTGTTAGGATGAGTCAGCTCCAATACATCACGTTCCAAAAAGGTATTTGGAATATCAGCGCGTGACCAGGGAGGGGTTCACCCTTACTTTAGCCGCTCTTCCAGCCGCACACAAATTAGATGAAAGCAAAAGTGTATGTGACAAGGGGTAATTAAGTCATGTCATGCAGCCAAACCTGACGGTGGATGGAGGGAGAGAGAGAGAGAGAGAGAGAGAGAGAGAGAGTGGAGGAGAGGAGAAAACGCCTGAGGTAATTGCATTTACTTCATCTTGTAATGCGCCCCCATCATAACTGCTAATTCAATTCTACATTGATTCTGCCAACTCTTTGCCATTAAGAGCGCATTTAATTGCTTCCATAAAGCTTTTAATATGCAGCACACAAAGGGGAGACATGACACCCGCACTGTAAGTGCGCAGCTGTCCCATCCGTCGCCGTGGAGATATGGTTGGGGGCGGAGGATAGAGAGAGCGGGGGGGGGTGTGGCATTGGACAGCCCTATGCTCTTACAGATACATCATTATTAGATGGGCATTTGGGTCCCATTTTGTGCTTGCAGCCCAGTGTGTGCAAGATGCGTATAGGAAGGAGTTGTAACATGGGCCTGGCAACCCCCCCCCCCCCCCCGACCCAAGGCTTGCTGGGAACATCTTATCTTGTCACCAGACAAGAGCTTAAGGTTTCTACTGCCCCATTTCCTCTGATAAGGGACAGAAACCTTGTGTGTGTGAGAGAGAGAGGGAGAGGGAGAGAGAAGAGCGAAAGAGGGGAGGGTTTTGGGGGGGTGTTGGCCGCTGATATTATCCCTGTTGGGTTGTCGCTTCCATCACAGACGAGCAGAGGCGGCGCATTAAAAGCGTTAACAAAAGCCCGGCCAAGACAAGACCAGGCCATCAATTCACAGAGACATACACAACCGCCGCTGTAAGGAAAACAAAGGCCGGTGTCAATTGCAGCATGTTATAAGGCAGTCTCTCAAATTAAAACCATGTAACCAACCGCATCTGATGGCAACAGCTATTTAGCGGCCATATTTTACAGGGGGTGGGGTGGGGAGGGGGGGCGGTGGTAGGCCAATGAAAAGCAATAAGTGTTTTTATTTAATGTATCTGCTCCCGCCAGCTGCTCTGGGGGATGGATGGGGGGGGTTAATAGAAGCTGTCCATCAATGTCAGGGCCTGGGCAATAAGACGGGGCTAGCTGCAATAAACATGAAGAGGAGATAACAGCAGCCGGGGGCTCCAATGCTGATCAGGCTCTTGCTCACTTCCACTGACACTGGTCCCCGTTTGTCATTTTACTTTGTAACACTCATAATTTGTCACGACGGATGCTTATCTGCGGGAAACCTGTCTTGTTTTAATTCTGATCCCCAGAGAGGTCCAAGGGAATGATGTTACAAAGGAAGAGAGCAGAAACGTAAATAAAATGCATCTGTCCTGAAAACAAAGGATCAGGGCTCAGACCAATGCTGGCGCATATTTGCGCGTGCGCGTGAGCGTGCGTGTGCGTGTGCGCGCACGCATGTGTGTTTCTGTGTGTGTTTGAGGGAAGGGGGAGGGGATGCATCTGTTGATTCAGGAAAAAAAGGGAAATTGTTTACATCCCTCAGGACAGGGGCAAGAACACTCTGGTCCCCCCGTGAATATTAATTGGAAAACGTTGGTGTTTTAAATGCTGAGCCATTAAAACTCCAGCTCTCTGGCAGGGGTAACGGAGTGCGTGCAGGACAAATTCCTGTATGACAATGAGATTAAAGCAGAAGTGCTCTCTCTGCCTTGCAGAATGAGGAAAAGACTGCTATTCCCTGCGGTCCTCACAAGTGCACCCAGTTGTCAGGTGTCCGTTTCAAGAAGACAAGCCATAGGTGACCTGGCATCAACTCATCCATGTTAATACACTAAGAGGAGCGAGTACACAAGGGACTGTTATAAAAATTAATTTTCCTGGTCTGTTTGTGTTGTCCCGAGGTTACCTGTGTAGTTCCAGGCTGCAATGCGTCAGGAAAGGTTGAATATTTAGGGCTATGTTATATTACCCATTATTTTACTGAATTGCTCATTGGTCACTTCAGAATAAGAATGACCTTCTTGGAAAACTTTAAATTCACATCTTTTTTGATAAAAAGGTGCTTTATATTTCACGGGTAATAAAAAAAAAAAATAATAATTCACTAATAATTCAAAAAGAAGGATCCTCACTGCTATTAGAATGAAGATATTATCTGTCCCACAACATGTTTCTAAAGGTGACAACACTCTCAACTTTGGAAAGGGCTTTTGCCCAAGGCTATATAATACTCAATTCTGACTGGCTGATAACCATGTGTTTATATCACTATATACTGCAGGGTAAATCCTTCTCACTTTGAAAATGATTCATAATAATACGCCCAAAAACACTGGCTGCATAAAGGAGGATCAACATTACAACATTACATTACAACAACATTTACTTCTCTTCCAGAACGTATTCTTTGTCACATTGTCAAGGTCATCGGCCAATCAAAATCATGTATTTGTCCAAGCACTGTAACAAAAATATACAGCAGATCCTACTGAGACTTTGAGAATGGGGGTCATTTGGAACTTTGAAAGTGAAGTAAAAACACACGTATTTGAAGAATGTTAATCTTTTATTGGAACAGTATGTAAATTACTTTAGCCATATTTTTTTTAACGGGTTCTTCTTATTCTTTATCTATAAATCGCTTATTAGTAATGAACTAATAGTTAATTACTAATAGTCAAACAGGCAGAACCTCAGGTGATTCCAGCTTTCATCATGTCACCTTAGAGACCTATATCAGCTTTTCAGTGACCCGTTTTGCCTGTTCTTAGAGATTAATACAGACTTATATATAGTTATATATAGTATATTGTAAAAGTTTGTATAAACTTATACAAACTGTTTGACTTGTTCTGGCACTTTATCAAACACCATTGGCTAATACTGCATTGACTCTTTGTCTAATTTTGATATCACACCTCCTCCATGATCACTCTCCCCCTGATAATTTGCAGGTTTGGCCAACTCGTGCCTGTGTTGGGTCCCCATTTACTGTGATGCCCCAATGTTGAAGAGTGTGCCAGATATGATGAGTGTTAAGTTACACACTCAGAAAATTAATAACCCTTATGTAATAAACTGTTACCAAACAAAGAAAAACCTTCAGTCTCTCAAAAAACAAACCAGTACAAGCTAAGTGAAAATACAGAATAAAAATTTTTAAAAAAGGAAACTAATAAGATGTTGGTTACAGAGAAACGGGAAGCTATTGATCAAGTAACATGTTAGAACAATAAACAGGTGGTCTGTGAGTTCAAAGCATTCTGGGAATTGTACTTTCCACGTCATAAAATATGACAGCAGTGAGGGAACACTGAAAGGGGAGCAGTGGTCAAGTGAGGAGCAGGCAGCCTCGATCCAGTTCGATTTTAACTTCTTCTAGCACTGTCAAGAACAAATGTGTCTGTCAATATGTCAGACACATTATCATGAGTTTACAAGTGGACACCTTTTTTTCCGTTATGCTGCTCTTTCAGAAACTTGCTCCCCTCAAAAACCTGTTGATTTTAGAGCCAAGACAGTTGAAGAGGGGCAAGTTTATTTCCACTTTTTAACTGAAGGAAAATGTGGCTTGTTTTCTGCTCACCTTCTTATATCAGTGGCAATAACAAAGAGAATAAATGTTTATTACAATAAGGAGCTCGCTAGGGTGTAATTACCTAAACTCCATATTTCATACCATATTTGGCCTGTAACTGATGTTTGCATTTTCTAACTTCTAACAGTTTAACAGGAACATGTGCGTGCATGTATGTAGATGTGTGGTCATGCATCAATGTGCACTCCATGCTTATATGTACACATATGCACATGTGAGTTTGAGTGGGTGTTTATGAATACTGTGTGTTTTTGAGTGTATTCATGTATATTACCTGTGTGGGTGTGTGTGCGCACATGTGTTTGTTTGTATGTGCATACATGAATGTGTGCGTGTGTGTGTATTTATATATACTGTGTGTGCGTGTTTGTTTGTCTGAATGTTTGTGTATTCTGTGTGTGTCTGTGTGTGTGTGTGTGTGTGTGCCTATGTGTTTGTGAATGTATATGTATTTGTTTACAGTATATTGTGTGTGTGTGTGTGTGTGTGTGTGTGTGTGTGTGTGTGTGTGTGTGTGTGTGTGTGTGTGTGTGTGTGTGTGTGTGTGTGTGTGTGTGTGTGTGTGTGTGTGTGTTTATATATTGTGTGACTGAGTGTGTCTCTCTGTGTGAATGTATATAGGTAAAAATATGATACTGGAGAGATTTTTTTAAGTGATTTTCATTTGTTTACCAAAGTGTCTTGTGTTTACTTTATGGGAAAGTTGTAAATTTTCGATTTTTACCCATTAATAGGACACGAAAATGTATACATTTTTGTGTCCTATTAATGGGTAAAAATCAAAAATTTACAACAGTTCAAGAAAGTCTGGCCCATGAGTTTATGTTATGTATTACATGGCTATATGAAGTACCACATACAAGTAAAACTTTCCCATAAAGTAAACACAAGACACTTTGGTAAACAAATGAAAATCACTTTAAAAAATCTCTCCAGTATCATATTTTTACCTATATGTATTTGTTTATATTGTGTGTGAGTGTGTGTGTGCGCCTGAGTGTACGTGTGTCCCTAGGCAGTCTTCCAACATTTTCCCACTCCAGAGAAGGGGTCTGAATAATCTCAAAAAAACTGCAGCGAGGTGCAGCTTTAATCTTTATAAAAACCTTCGCCCAAGTGCAGCGTCCTGGAGGAGTGTGGCTCGCAGCGGGAGATTAAATGCTTCTGCACATTAGTAATGTCAGCACAAAATGATTATCTTCTCTGAATAATTTATCCCCTGCGCGCCGTAATTTCCTTATCTCCCCTTTTTTTGCCTCTTTTACTGCGGAGGAGACAGTAAATGGCTGAAAACCTATAGATCGTCTATTCCATCAATCAATTAAAAAACACTTACCTCACACTCAACATGATTTATATCTTGTTAATAGAATTGTCTCACTATATCCCTATATTATTGTACCCTTAATTTCATTAGCTATTTGCTTAATGCTCTTTTTAAGGCTGACCTCCAAGGAGAGAGAGATAGGGGTATTAGTCCAATAATGGCCCCGGCGCAAGGGCCTGTTTCTGGGAATGGTGTAGGTCAGGGCAGGGAGAGGTCTCTGGATTGTGGCCCACTTTTTACTACCTGAGAGGCAATGGCACGTCCTATCAGACATAGCCCTGGGATGAAGGGTATGAGCAAAGTCACAGCAGGACAGAGGGCAGCAGTGTCAGTCAGATCACCCGTCTGTCAAAAAAAAAAAAACATATTTAATGTGTCCAAATGTGTCCATATTTAACAATGACTAAAGCCCCAAAGAATGTGTTACAGAGCACTGTGAAAGTATGGTACAGAAAACAAACTAAAATTTTAGAATTTAATTGCAACGACATATCACACTCAGCTTTGTACAATCCAGAGGATTTTACAAGGAAAGGGATGTTCAGGGATGTTACAAACAGCATGTTCAGATTAGAATCAGGAACAATGTACAAACCCCAATTCCAAAAAAGTTGGGACAGTATGTAAAATGCACATAAAAGCAGAAAGCAGTGATTTGTAAATTCTCTTTTATATATATTTAATTGAAAACAGTACAAAGAAAAGATATTTAATGTTTTACCTTATCAACTTTATTGGTTTTTGTAAATATACGCTAATTCAGAATGTGATGCCTGCAACACATTCCAGAAAAGTTGGGACAGGGGCAAAAAAAAGACTGGCAAGTTCAAAAAATGCCTGTTTGGAACATTCCACAGGTAAACAGGTGATGCTATCATGACTGGGTATAAAAATATATCAAAAGACTCTTGATATCTTATTTTTAGGTACTCTTACAAGCTATACTATAACCTATCTGCATTTGAATGGATCTCTATGGGAATTTGGGGTTGGGACTAGATTAAGCTGTAAATTACACGGGAATAGTATGGAACACATGGTTGGCTAAATGGCTGTAAATCATCAAGGGTCTGAGGTATCAAACAAGCCTTAAACCATCACTCTCCTGCCAGATAGATATGGATGGATCACTTTAAGGGTTGTTTCTCCTCTCATTTTCCTATTGAACTCTATGGAAAAATAAGTGAGATTCCATCTGTTTTCACCACATGACCCTAATGCAGTCATCATGGATTTATTAACCCCTTAACTAGCAACGACCCAGTTTAGTTTATTTGCATTCATTGCATTGTACAGTGAGATTTTTAAATAATCTGGACAGACAATATACCTTTAGAAAACTCACAATTCTATATCTATAAACTATTTTAGGATCCCAATGTTATAGCGACAATGGTTCCTTATTTTGTAACATGACACAAAATAGGCTCAATTAAAATGACGACACAAATAACGGCAAAGTCAGTATCCTTATCCTTGCAAAAAATATATATATTTTAGATGAGAAAAAAATTATTACACTTCCACAGTGTTCGAGCTTCTGTTACTTTATTTCAGTAATACTTAGAGTAATTCTAACTCTTGGAAAACAAACTCCAAAGGAGTTTACAGAGAGACCAGGATTATGCCTGCAGTCAAAGGGGTTCAAGAACAGTAGCCATTATATTTTCTGGCTTGTGTTCAAAAAAGGTAGTGCTAGAGAAGGGGTTAATTTGATTAAGAGTTAGCCAGGTTGAGATTTTTTTTTTATTCTTCATACATCAAGCTACCATGCATGGTTCCTAAAAGTATATTCAAAGCCTCCTATATAAAACTCCACCATTTTTACCATGATCTAAAATATAAATTAAATATATTACTCATTATATTTATTACATTATACAATAATTCAATTATGCAATAATTGAAGATGCAATACATCTTCTGAAATTAAGAATATTATAAATGCATTGTCTTTTAATAAATATAATAGTTTATACAGTACATTGGAAAACATATGTATGTTTCATGGTCTGTTATAGCAGAACTCAACATTGTACTATAACAGCTAACTAACAGTTTAATTAACCTACTTAATACTTGCCATATGGTTTTTAAAAATGATTTACACCTGTGCATTTAGATTACTGCAAGCTATTTACTCCAGAAAGGTCTATGAGAAATGCTAATATATCATTTAGCCAAATACCCTTGACACAGTTGCATGTACCACATATTTTAAATATTCATCACGGCTGGCCCTAAAGACCCATTACAATCTTCTGGCCGATATCCCAGGGGCCAGGTATCAGTCCTTTGAAAGGATGAGTAAAAAACTACCAGGTAGTGTCATCAAATAATCAATCATCTAACCCCCCCATGATTGCACTCATCTATTACTTAAAGACGTTGCATAATATTTCAATACATTAAATAAGCGCTAATAGGGGGACCTGGATGTTTGATCCTGCGCTCTCACTGGAGGAGATCAGGCCCACTTATCAATTCAGCTGCCATGCTGACGAGGAACAAATCACACAACCTTTACCGTTACACATTTTGGAGAGTCGACCCTGCAGTGATATCTCCACCCCTCTCCCCTCCACCTCCTCCGCCCCATCAAAAACGCCCTCGGAAAAGACAAAAGAGAGAGAAATGAGTTCTTTGGGGTCAGTGATACATGTAAGTAGTCTGAGACGACAACCACGGAGAGTCTTCAAAATGTCAGCTGTCAGACAGGGACCCTGTTCCCCATAACTTAAGCAGAATCACTTTGCAGCGGCTTATGGTTTTAGAGGTACAGCTCCATATTCATTTCATACAGTTTAACCACTGAACTATCACTGGCCCATATTCAGGCCCGGAAGTGTTTTAGTTTGCATTCCTTGCTTTTTTTTCACAGTGCATATTTTTGAAATAATCTGGTCACACAATTTAACATTTGAAAGCATTAAAACTTGGGTTGTTTTTTCTGATTCATTTTCCGATTGAACTCTGTGGAAAAATAAGTCAGGAGAAGAAACTCTTAAAGGGTAACTACACTCTAGATCATGTTTTTTTTAGCTGTTGACATGTGTGTATGCCTACCTTATATTGAAATTTATTCATCCATTCCGTTATTTCAACAATTCTGAAATAATATCGTATATCAGAAACTGGTAGAAAAGTGTTTTGGTGCTGCCCTTGAAATTGTCTTTCTGCTCCCCACTTTGCCCCCACCCCAATTGTGATGTCAGAGTACCTCTTTGGAGGTACCTCTACGTCATATGGATAATTGTTGCCGCCCACGGAACCTGATTGGTTAGACGCACTACGGTCTTTTGGTTTCAGCACCATGTTTTTAAACCGGAACAACATTGGTTTCGGCACCATTTTTTTAAACCAGAACAACGTGGCAGTCTGTACATAAACTCTCTTATTCCACATAAACTCTCTTATTCCACTAAAATATGTTTCTGAAAATACTTGAGTTGCCATGCAGTTGCTGAATCTTGATTCATATTTGATGTGCAACATCTAGTTTGACAGTTTGATCCGAGTTGTACGAAATCATTTGTACATTGTACATTCATTTATGCAAATGAGGATGGACACACCTCCTCCACCCCCAGCCCTGCAACCTCCCACCTCACTCACCCATGAAGTATTTATCTAAATTGTGCAGTAGGCAGAGACAGACTGGGGCAGTGAGTGCAGTTACTCTTTAAAGTGATCCATCCACATCTACTGTATATCTGGCAGCAGAGTGATGGTTTGGCTCGTTTGATACCTCAGACCCTTCATGACTTAGAGCTATTTAGCCAACCATGTGTTCCATACTGTTCCAGCCTAATTTACAGCTTAATCTAGCACCCCCCCACCCCCACCCCCCACCCCCCATTCCCATAGAGACCCATTCAAATTCAAAGCGAAGTTATAGTATCGCTTGTAAGAGTACCTGAAAGAAGATATCAAGATTCTTTCGATTATGTTAGGTCACAGACATCAGGAAGCCATAGCATGCACAAGATATGCAACCTAATATTAAATATTATGACATTATTTAAGTTTGTGTTAATTTGTCCAATTACTTTTGGTCCCCTAAAATGGGGGGTACTATGTATAAAAAGGGCTACAATTGCTACACGGTTCACCCATGTGTTATTGGTTAATGGGATAACAGACAGGCTTCAGGTTTTGAAGAGTAGGGAATCAATAACTGGGCTCCATGTTTGCTCAAAGCGGTGTAGTTGGTTGTTGATAGAGGCTGTAATTTTTTTTATATCAATTTTATCTATCAATTGATACATATTCAGTGAGGAGGTTGGTCCATTGTGCATTGTTTAGTTTTTTCTGTTACTTATTTTCTATTCATTTAATATTATTAAAATAATACAATTAGTATTTGTTTAAGAACTATTTATTGCACTATTTGTTAATTTCAATGAATTCTAAATGTATTATTGTATTATGTATTGCACTACATATTTATACACTAGATATAAAAACACATGATGTAAAATTACCACTGCATAATCATACAATTGTATATCTAACTAGAACACTTCCAAAGCTTTTTCTGTTTTTAAATAAATTCATACTGTAAACTTTTATTGCTTGAAAAAGCAAATGAAAGCCTGTTATGACCCAGTATAAAATATTTTTCACATGTGGGGAATTCAAACATCTCTCCCCATTAAAAGTTAATCAAAATGACAGGACATGATGAAACTAATGGGACATAACTAATAGTGATAAAGATATTAAGTCATTTGTGGTGATTTAGCTTTATTAATTCACCGCTGCTGTGATGACCTTTGACACAGCTATGTTAATTGTTTTGAGATTTTTGTTTTGAGATTTAGTCTTTGCCATCAACATTATTGATCACTGCAGGCAAGACCAAGATGGAACTTATTTATTGTAAATGTCGGGACAGAAAGCTGTTAGGGAAATTGATTTTTTTTAATGTTAATTGTGTAGCCTAGCTGGCCAGCCATGAGTCTGACATGCCTTGCTCAGTGAGCATAATGTATGTTTGGTGGAAAAACATTCTCTCAACTCAAATAAGTATGCACAGACCACACCTAACTAGTAACCACATGGAAGGGCGTTACTGATGATCCAATTGACACTTATTTTATAAACCAACCACAATCCAAAGGGCTGACGGTTCAATGTTTGTGTAGCACACTTCAAAACAGGGCAAAAGAGTATTGTTAAATACAATTCATGAAATACTTGTGATGATATGAATATGTGCTATTGCTAGCAAAAATGTTCTACATGGCTGCTGGGAGGCTCATTCGGTTAAGTCACCACGTGGTGGATGGATGAGCCTCAAGGCCTGAGTAGAATCTGGCCCATGCCAGTACCGACTGTGGCCAGTAGCTCCAATTGACGGGCAATTGTCGATCGCAACGCCCATGCAATGGGAATGTTCCGTCGGATAGGGTTCCGTGTACATTGCTATCTAGCAACTCTTGCTGGTCAATTGGGTGCCCGTACATTGCAGCTAAAGCCACATATCCGCGGTCCTTCCACCGACTCGACTCAGTTAGTAGCTGTAGTCTGGGGTATGAAAAGAAACAGCCGGTGACACCATGTCTTTCGGAAGTGCACCAAGGAGGTCTCTCCTGAATCGGCAGTGGGGTTCGCGCAAAGTCCGTGGCTGTGTTTGCAGATGATTGGACATTCCAAATTGGGGTGGGAATTCGTAATGCTCAGCCATTACCAATTGGGCGCAAATTCAAATATACAATTTTTTTTTAAAATAAATCAAATAAAAAAAGTCCTGCATTTTCCAACACGGCTAGCTAAAGCAATAAAGTCCATAAATGCACCCCCACAACTTGCACTAAAAATTTTGCTTTTTTCTTGCATTATGTAATCACGGTATGGACACACAAAAACACAAACATTCTCATTGAATTATTTGTATTCTACATAGAGACCATACACACATTGACAGAAGTAAATAAATGATCTTCACTTGAATAAATAGTGTACAAGAAAGCAATTTGTGCTGCACCTACTACTACTCATATCTGATTCTCATTGAAGGTCCCAGAAAAATGTTCTTTGGGAATCATATTCCCTGTTGCCTCATAACATTCAGCAGCTGAAAACAGAAGGTATCAATTGTTGAGTTGCGAGGAAATGTTTACAACAATAAACAGAAAAGCAGTCCGTTCAGCTCATTAATTTCATTAGCGTAATTTCACAGTGCACCCATCGGATGCATGTTAAACCAACCGTATCTTCATTAGGACCCCATAAAACATCAACTTCATGAGATTGACATTATTACTTTACAAAGCATTTGCAAGAAAACACACTATCGTGCTCTTCTAAATCAACATAAGGCATTGTAATGTATCTGTAAGGGGGTGTGACGTGTGAGGTTCGAGGGACCAATCGCAGCAAGGGGATTCATTAAGCTCTAAAGCCACTGAGACGGAGAGACCCCGTATATAAGGAAATATAAATGACTAACGCAAATAACCTAGTTCCCACTCTCGACTGGAGGGAAACAACACGGGAACTAGAAAAAATGGGCGTAACAGAAAACGACCCGTATAACCGGGCGGACGTCACACGAGAGCAAAGAATCTCGAGCTCGGAAAACACAACGAGCTAAAAAATACTGAATACTCAAACAGTACACAAAACAGTGAACAATGAGGTGCTAACGTGGAATGACAGAAGGAGCTGAGTCGGAGGTAACAAACAAAGGAACATAAATTAGAGCTAAGCAAGGGGAGAACGCAACAAGCGAAAAATAACTCCCTAACTCTAACCGGAGCGTACTGCTTGCTGCAGGAATAGAAGGGAAGCAGTCTCCATGTCCTAACCTCTACCGGCAGTGTGCCAAACGCAAGACATGCAAAAAATAATGGCCCTACATCTCAATAAGGGGGAAGGTAACGAGAAGGCGAAAGGAACAGAGATCTAACGTTCCATGGCTACTTTCATAGGCTCACAGTCACACGCAAACATGTCAATGAAATCGCCCGGTCTCCCTGTAAGGAGAGACCTACCATTAGGCGAACAGAACTACAGTTCCGAACAAAATCACCCAGTCTCCCTGTAAGGAGACAGGTACCGAAGGACAAACAGAACAGCTGTTCTGGACATTAGCCGGCTCAATGACTAACGCAAGCCTAGTAAAAAATACACGCCCTGCCTCTCAGTATAGATAAAGCCCTGCCTCTCAGTATGATAAGTCTCTTAGTAAGAAATGACTATATAAATATACTCACAAACTTCCCCATGTAGTAGTAACTTTAAATAAGAGTAATTATTTAAAAGTTTGGTTTCAATTTAATACTTCTGGTGTACAGTTAACATCCTAGGGTGTTTATGTGAGTCCACGGACTCATATGAACACCCAAGAGTGTTAATTGACACCACCATTTTTGCTGTGTAAATAATAACATATTTCATAATTATAATTCCCCACATGTGAATAATTATAATTCTTAGATTTTATAATTGATATATAGAAGCATAAAATATATTCCAATAATTGTCTATGAGAATAGCTCAAAATAAAAAACAACAAAATACAAAAGAACATTTCGCAGTCCCATTTTTGAGCATATAGGGAAAATGATTTTTCTTCATTCATGTTCCTGCCTAGCATTGTCATTATTAATAATGATAAATACTGTATAGCACGTCGTAATTGTTTAATGCTTGTACATTTATCTTTTATTAAGACATGATGAGTAATCTATTTTAATACAAAATACAAAAAAATATTCTTCCCCATGTTGTAGTAACTTTAAATAAGAGTAATTATTTAAACATTACATTACATACATTGGCAACACTGGTCATAAGTGTAGCATAACACCTGTCATAACCAGTAATGACAGTGTATTACAGCTTCTGGTATGATGTATACTGCAATCATTTTGTAACAGCTATTTTTAAATATGCTTTATGAAATGTGCGGCATATATTATGACAGTGATATGATGTTTGTCATTAGCTGCAATATGCTGTCATGGCAAGTAATGACAGGTGTTGCATCAATGATTATGGCAGCAGGCTTTATTGAAGTTCAAGTTAAGTGGTACAGAAATTATATATAAAATCATCATTCACCTCTACCTGATTATGCCAGCATCAAGGTTCTAATCATGACACTAAAAGTGTTAAATTAACTCTGATAGAACACGTTTTACTCATTTTTATAGAGTTAATTTTACACTGGACATTAATGTAGTTGTCAAAATAAGCCCCAAATTTAGCATTCAGAAACAATCTGTTGTTCTTCTTAGTCACATATTTTATAAACAAACTGAAACCCCTGTACATTAAGTATATACAGCTAAAGGAATCAGAAAATGATCTCACTGACTGATAATTTACATTTATTTATTCAGACAGCCAGACATTTTCTAAGTGATCTTTCATCCTGGCAAATATCTGTGAGACATGCACATTGGATGTTGAAAATAATGATTAAAATTCAATACATAATTTATTTGCTTAGCAGATGTCCAGAGAGACCTATGTAACTCATATAGATAAGATCCCTTTATACAAATTAGTATTTGCTGACAAAATTCAGGTTAAGCACATTACACAAGTGTACAACAGCAGCTATGAAACAGTTACCCAGCTAAACCTGTAACTTTGGTCAACAGCTGTTCAACCTCCATGCTACACAGCTGTAATACACATAATGTAATAATGCAATTGCATATAATAGTATAATGTTAACTATGAATCTATGGCTGTTCGTAAAATGAGTTATGGCAGACACTTTATTGTTTGGTGGTCTTTTGAAAACACCAGTTGGTTTGCATTCTCTTTTTTTACTCCAAAATAAATGTTTAATGTCAGCAAGGAGACACTAGCTACTTAAATGTCAATATTAAACAGGAATACTGCAGTGACATAGCCCTAAACCCCATGAGTGATCACACACTTATCAATGGCAAGTAAATGGGAATGACCTTAACATGTGCAGTGGTATAGGATAACTCACAAGCACGTATGAACTCACTTTGAATAGGTTTAGTGTCACAATCTTGATAAATGAATACATTTTACATCAAATATTATTACATTTTCATATTTTCCACTACAAATGTGTGTATCCATCTATTCACGATTTCATGTTGATATAGAGCTTTTCTTCCCTTTTAAAATGTATTATCCATGTTGAAGAAATCTACCAGAGCAAGCAAGGACTGTGGTTGTTGGAGGAACCGATTCTCCACAACCCTTTGGTTGGGGTCAGAGCCTTTAGGGTCAGCTACCCTGCAGAGAGTGCTAGAGACGGTTTGAGGAGATGTGCAGTGGTCATTGCCACCAGAAATGGGAGAGGCACCTGGGGGACTCTCAGATCTCCAGCACTGGGGAGTTTTTGGGCAGTAGTGTAGTATAACGGTTAGGGAACTGGGCTTGTAACTGGAAAGTTTGCCGGTTTGATTCCCAACTAGAACACTGCTATTGTACCCTGAGCAAGATACTTAACCTGAATTGCTTCAGTATATATCCAGCTGTAAAAAATGCTAAGAAAAATTATGCAAGTCCGAGTGTCTGCTAAATGCCTGTAATGTAATGTAACGTTTTCAGAAAGTGGAAGGGAAGGACCTTTCTTGTGATAGTTTTTTTTATTATTTTATCTTTATTTATACAGGGTAGGTTCACTGAGCACACATGCTTTTTTATAGCAACACCCTGTTAACACCCCCAATTGGCCTAACCTGCATGTTTTTGGATTGTGGGAGGAAGCCGGGGTACCCGGCAGAAACCCGGGTAGAACATACAAACTCCACACAGAAGGGACCCGTCTGGGATTTGAACCCGGGACCTTCTTGCTGTGAGGCGACAGTGCTATCCACTGCACCACTGTGCCGCCGTGCTGCCCTTAACAGTGCTTCATCTGAAGCTGAAACCTGTGTCTTGTCTGAAAAATGTACAGTACAGAATTTCAGAAGTTATACAGGGTGAACTTTCTCTACGGGGAGGCAAAACCTTTTTTAGAGGGTATGTCTGTACATGCCTTACGGGTATGAATGATGTGGTAACAGTAAAATGATGTGGTGTATTGGAGGGGTTGTTTCTGTGGCAGATGATAAAGAAATGGAGTTGTGTCTGGGTGTGAGTGTTGTGTGTTGGGTTTTAACCTCTTGCTGTTGCATGACATTTGGGATATGGAGCTACAGCTTGATATCTCAAAACTACACTATCTGCAGATGGAACCCTATAATTATATGAGTCAATCTTTGAACGCTGAGGCTCATGTCAGTATCTACCTTTAACATCAGACAAGGTAAAGATCTACCTTTAACATCGGACAATGTAAATATCAGGGGTGATGGAAGCTGTGTGGATGTCCCTATTGCACAGACTCTGAGCAGCAACAATAACATCTCATGAACTATGGAGTTTGGAATGTCGTACGACCTCTCTCCAGTCCGCAGGGCCGTCCCTGCCGCAATAACAAACTGAGACAGCAGGGCCCTGTGGATAAATCGCTGGATTTCCCAGACTCCAGCACAAGCCCTTGGTAGTTATTAAATTAGCCCAAATCTTTATGGCATGATCAATAGCAATGTGTTTATTTTACAGAGGAGTGTTATTCATTAGAAATTCAAACAGCCTTAAAGAGGCTCATTAGGGTCTGCTTTGCCATGGTTCCCAGAGACAAATAGCTCCATTGAGGGGAAGGCAAAAGGCCAGGACAGACAGCGAAGGGCAGATCACTTTCACAGAGAGCTAAATATAGACCATGAAGAGCTGTCAGTGCAAAGAGGAATGCCCAGCCTACGCTTTCACAGAGAGGCCTCCCACAGGCTCAGAAAATACACACCTACACCCATACACACACACACACACACACACACCTACACCCATACACACACACACACACACACACACACACACACAAGCTTAGTTACAGACATAATGTACATGCCTACATGCACATACACACACAGACACATGCACATAAACAAATGCACATATGTACATACTGTATGCACACACACACACTCACAGACATGCACACACACATAGACACATATCCACACATACAGATACACCCACACACACACACACACACACACACACACACACACACACACACACACACACACACACACACACACACACACACACACACAGAAAAATTAATTACAATTACAATCTTCCTGTGGAGTCTGTTTTTAACAGTTACACTGACAACAACAACCTCAGTAACTTCTATTTAGAATTTTGAGGAGCAGTATCTTTCTAAAATTTGATATAGTTAGAAAGTCCAAGTGTTAAGACATTTTCTGACAACATTTCTGGTTGTCAACATAATTGTCATTGTCACAATGGTATTTTATATTATTATTACCATTTTTATTTTAAGTTTTATGTCTACTTTCGATTGCTGACTTCAATATTACTTCAATAACTTAATATTAATTACTAGTTATTTGTCTGTCAAATCTTTTCTGACTTTAGATGACTTTAGATAGATGACCAAAACCACATGTCTGATTAACCATTTCAAAAGGCATGAAAATATCACAAATACAATTACAAAATATATCACAAATATTTATTTAAAAATGTACTGCGTTTTGTAAATCTGCAAAGATTCAGACTTGACATTTTCATCATTATCAAATTACTGTCATCCCTGTGTGCACAGTGGACAGTTCTGCAGATAATTCAAACCAGTAGAATTAAAAAGCCCAGACCTCATTTGCCAATTAATTGACATTTACTGACACCAGCCAGAGGGCAGAGAGACATTCAATGAAGGACTAGAGCTTCAAACAAAGAAATACAAAAAATCTTGATCTCTGGCAGTTACAATGATTTAAAAAAATATATATTTACATATTTTATGATGCTGTAATATATTTTGATATTTTGTCCGTTGACCACATTCAGTCTTGGGACACAGTATATATACAGTATATATAATATTTTTCTTCTTTGAGGAACAGATTTCCGAAATGTACCCTGAAAGTACAATAATGTTCTATTTGGGTACTAATAAGTACCTTCTCAAGCAAAAAAAGGTACACATTAATTATGTATTGCTGGCTAGGGGTACAATTTTGTGTACCTATAAGGTACCACCCCAGTGACAAGCGTTTTTACATACGTTTCGCACCTTTTTTCCTGAGAGTCTGTAATATCCTGGCTAATTAGCATAAAATAAACTTCAGCCCCAAACAGTATATCTGTATATAACATTCCTGCTGCTTCTTCACTCCAGGCTGGCATTAGAGACAGAGTGAGAGAGGAAGAAAGGTAAGGAGGGGTTAAACTGGTCAGAGACAGAGTGAGAGAGGAAGGGAGGAAAGGAGGGAATGAACTGGTAAGAGACAGAGTGAGAGAGGAAGGGAGGAAAGGAGGGGTTAAACTGGTCAGAGACAGAGTGAGAGAGGAAGGGAGGAAAGGAGGGAATGAACTGGTAAGAGACAGAGTGAGAGAGGAAGGGAGGAAAGGAGGGGTTAAACTGGTAAGAGACAGAGTGAGAGAGGAAGGGAGGAAAGGAGGGGTTAGACTGGTAAGAGACAGAGTGAGAGACGAAGAAAGGGAAGGAGGGGTTAAACTGGTAAGAGACAGAGTGAGAGAGGAAGGGAGGAAAGGAGGGGTTAGACTGGTAAGAGACAGAGTGAGAGAGGAAGGGAGGAAAGGAGGGGTTAGACTGGTAAGAGACAGAGTGAGAGAGGAAGGGAGGAAAGGAGGGGTTAAACTGGTAAGAGCCAGAGTGAGAGAGGAAGGGAGGAAAGGAGGGGTTAAACTGGTAAGAGACAGAGTGAGAGAGGAAGGGAGGAAAGGAGGGGTTAAACTGGTAAGAGACAGAGTGAGAGAGGAAGGGAGGAAAGGAGGGGTTAAACTGGTAAGAGACAGAGTGAGAGAGGAAGGGAGGAAAGGAGGGGTTAAACTGGTAAGAGACAGAGTGAGAGAGGAAGGGAGGAAAGGAGGGGTTAAACTGGTAAGAGACAGAGTGAGAGAGGAAGGGAGGAAAGGAGGGGTTAAACTGGTAAGAGCATGTTTACTAAGCCGTTTAGAGCACCTCTCTAAAAGCCAGGGGGGGGTATTGGGTGCTTTCTTCGTTTCTTTTTCCCTCCCCCTTTCCATCTCAGTGCACATCACTGAATTGATGGGATGACCCGGACTTGATCTTCGAGGGCAACGTGCCTGATGGTGCCTGCAGATTGATAAATTGATTCAAAACTATTACCATGGTAAAAAAAAAAAAAAGCAATAAGGTCATAAAAATTGCATTGGTCCAGCTAAGTAAATCCCAGTGCATTTTTTTGGAGGGAGGAGGAGGAGAGGAGGTAGTGGTGGAAGAGGGGAGGAGGGGGAGCAGGGCATGAGGCGGAATGAGAGACCGAGAAATGACTTTGAAGAGCTCATCGTCTCCAATCTTTTCTTCCTACCCAGGATTCATGCTGCTGCATAGAGCCACTTCATTACTGGGGAATTACTGTATGAGGGGCTAGCCGGGGCCTGGCCTGCCTCCGGGCCTGCTGGGGGTACCCCCCTCCCCCGTTCCCTGGGGGGGCTTGGGCTGGTTAATACCTCATCACCAGCTTCATTGAACGCTTTAATCTGCACCCCTCTGATCAATAGAATCCCGCTGTAAATTAAAAGGGCCATTTCATGTAATCAAGCCTGTTAATGCTCATTCTGAAAACCATTATTTGTGGAAGGCATTTAGGAGAAAATCACCACAGTGACAAGACCCCCCCACCCCCCGCCCAATGCGCAGGGAGCTTATCGGAGGGACACGGATTTGGAGGATGGGGAAGAACGGGGGGGGGTGTGCGTGTCTCTTTTCAGTGGGATAACGTGCCACCACAGAGTAAGCAGGGATTGAAGAAGGAGAAGCCGTGGAAAGGTCCAGTGGGTCTGAGCAGACAGGAGGAGGAGGGGAAGGAGGGACTGTGGGAGTAGGGAGAAGGATGAGAGAAAGAAGGGATAAGGTGGGAGAGGGGACATGCCTGCTGCTCCCTCTCTCTCTCTCTCACACACACACGTGCGCGCACACACAGACACACACATCCTGGAGAAGAAGAAAATGAAATTTTCCAGCCCGCTATTTCTTGCGGCAAATTCAATTATGGCAGCCGCTTGTACAAAAAGCTGTAACTTCCCTGGGCCTGAAATTGAAAAAAGCTGCCGGCTGATGAGACAGCGACTGACTGCTGAGCTTTGGCAGAAAGCAGGTGAGAGTCCACTGTGAAGCCAAGCTGAGGGCTAGAATCCCGTGGGGGACCCATATAACCCAATCCAAATGTTGCAGCAGAGCTACAAATGTACTTAGTTATGGACAGGATTTGGCCTTTCTAGAGGGGGATAGGGATGCATGAGCATATGGTCAAAAAAAAAGAAATCACAGTTATCAGGCCCAGACAATATTTTTTTTATTGAGGTTTAACCCAATAGATCCCAAATGCTGGTTAGTGGGGAAAAAAATGAAATTGAGTTCAACTATACTGTATGAATTTGGATAATTTATCCCCTTTTAATTTAGAAATAATATCCATTCTTGTAGTTTGAGCTCAGATATGGAACATGAAGGACATATGCTCCCATTAAGATGGCTACCTTCAAGCGCACCTGTTCCTAAGCCCGTAGCTGTCAATCATCACCAGACCTGAGCCAAATATGTATATGAAATACATTAACTGTTTAGATACACATACAAGTTTAAAAACTCCTGTAGATCTCCTGCAGAATTTTTTATGAAACATATGAAAGAATTATTTTGTTCTGAGTAACTAAAAATAGATGGTTTTCTTTTTAAATTATCAGTGACCTGTAAGAATTTCACTGGGGTCATTATTTGACCCATTTTGGGGTCATCATAAATTTGGAAATGCATAACCGCTTACTGTCAAAGATAACATGAGAGGTGAATGGTACTCCAGGTAGGAATAAATTGAAAATAACCGACCAACCATTGGAATATTTTTTCTCAAACATTCTCACAGAAATTGAATTTTTAAATATTGATTTCATGAAAATAACTCCTTATATTACTCATTCATTACATTATTCACCTGTACAAATTCACCAGTGAGTTTATTTTATTTTATATCTCTACATTATTATTATTATTATTATTATTATTATTATTATTATTATTATTATTATTATTATTATTATTATTATAGTAATAATACTGTACAAACTATAGGTGAATGGCCATCTGTTTCCTCCAAAAAAACGAACTCACCTGCAAGACTTCAGCTTATGAGATTGATTCAGATTCAGAGCTTAGCCTATCCTCAGCAGGCTCGCCAAATCTGTGTGGATGAAAGCACAAAAACAAAGTGTGTACAATGTATCACTATTATATTCAGTCCATTGGCGGAATAACAAAGAGGGATTTGCGCTTGACTTCTGCTGTCAGCCTGTGAAACCTGTTCTCCAGCAGAGCAGAAAATAAAAATAAAAAGTTTTAGAGGTGTACGTGTTCCTGTGAGATGAAACTGTGGCAATACTTTGATCGATAGCTTAGCACACTCAAATGTCTAAGTAGCATGTTTTTTTTTCTCTATTTCTAAGTCTAGATGGAGATTCAGTGAAGAAGGGAAACATTTGAGCTTATTATTTGCGGCTATAAACAAATAAATAGCCATCTACACCACCTCAATTACACCTGCATGTTAACAAGAAGAAATCATAGCTTTAATCTGGTTGTTGACAGGGACATAGTGTTGTCATTATGCATGAGTGATTCTCCCTTATTCAACACTTGTGATTCAGATGGAGGTGTCTATGATGAGGAATTGAAAGCATGACAGGGCAGGATATTACACACACACACACACACACACATGCACGCACCCACACAAACATGCACACACAAACCCACACACTCACATACACAGGTATACATACACACACACATGCAGGCATACACACATACAGAAACATGCACACACATGCATACACACAGAGACACACTACATGCATGTACACACATACACGCACACAAATATATACATAGAAACACAATCACAAACCACAATGGTTATTACACACAGATGCACACATTCAGTTGCACAATGGAAATGAAATATACTGCAGTATATCTTAAATATATTGTGAGATAATTTTGATATATTTACAATATACTGCAGCATATTCTTTTGGGGAACACATTTATGCATGCATAAGTCAGTTTTGTATTGACATCAAAGTGACTAAAGTTGTTACAAGAGGGATTACAACAATTAAAGTTACATGAATAGTAAATACACTTTTACAGCTGAATTTACTTATAAGACATTGCTCGCGTCTTTTCAAGGTCTGTTATTGCATTTCTACTCAATTGTAGCACACAGAAAGCCCGTTGATTTGGTGTAAGTCAGGTTCGGCCTAGGTTGGCCATCAAGCGTAAAATGAGTCGCCTGTCTTGTAATCCTAATGGGCTGCTCCTCCTCCTGGTCCCCTTTAATACCTCCCTCTTCCAGCAACAAAGCCTGCAGAATTATCCAGAAGGAACAGAGGAAATAAAGCGTCTAATTCCAATTCAAATACGTCCTGGGAGGGACTTCACAATGAGGCCGGCCTTACGTATTTAAGATGGAGAGAAAAAAGAGGAGAGAGAAAAAAAGCCTATTAAAGTTGTATCTTAAAAGGTCAATAACATTCTGCGTATAATGACTTTGACTGTTTTAATCAAATATATGAGTCTGCTGGTAAGCCCTTCCCTGACATTGATAGACTTGAGTGGCAGCAGAGGATCTTCCCTGTCAAAACATCAGCGCCGTTAAGATAATGAGAACCAGCGCACGAGTGCAAACTCTCTTCCAGGCACGCCGCCGCCAAAGGTGTCAGAAAAGCATTGTTGCCCCCGCTCTTAATCGGTGTAAATCGTTTGGGTATGAGATGGCAGAGGGGATACAGGTGTTGTGTGTGTGTGTGTGTGTGTGTGTGTGTGTGTGTGTGTGTGCTGTGGGCAGTGTTTATTTTATTTTTTTGAAGATTTCAGGAAATGAAGAAGCGTCCGACTAGGCGATGTTGCAACCTGATATCATCTCTCCTTTCTCCCTGGACATTTAATGCGATATCTGCTCTCGCCGTTGGCCTTCGGAACCGGCTGTCAAGGAGGAGCATCTCATCTGCAATGGTATGACAATTTCCGCGCGACCGAAAAGACACCATCCCGAGTCAATAGACTATAAATTGCACTTGGAAATAGGATGGGCTTAACTAAAGGCTGTTTGCTCTCCCCCTAGAGGTCCAGAGGCAACCCCCCCCCCCAAACCCCCTCCCCGCCTTTTTTAATAATTTGTATGTTTAGCTGTTTGGTCAATTTACTCTGTACTTGTAATGCCTCATAGGCAACACCATCAATCAGATGCAACCGTGAGAAAAAAAAAAAATCTCCCGCTACAATATTATAGGTTATTAAAGGATAATGGGAAATACGAGGTCGCACACATCGCTGCCAGCCAGGGTGCCCCCTTTTCTCATTCTCCAAGTGTGTAGCCCTCGCCCGTAATCTAGTGATTCATCTTCACACCCCCCACTACCCCACCCCACGCCATCATTAATTCCTACAAAGGGGCTGGTCTGTTCATTTCACCTTCCAAACACAGACATTACCATCCCACCTGTTTGTGTGTGTGTGAGTCTGACTGTTCATTTCACTGTCCAAACACAGACATTACCATCCCACCTGTGTGTGTGTGTGTGTGTGTCCCTAGCTGTTTCATTTCACCTTCCAAACACAGATATTACCATCCCCACCTGTGTGGGTGTGTGTGTGTGTCCCTGACTGTTCATTTCACCTTCCAAACACAGACATTACCATCCCACCTGTGTGTGTCCCCGACTCCATGCTTCATTATCCTTCTACCCTCCCAATACCCGTTCCTGTTCAAGGGCAAAGCCCCCCCCCCCCCCCCCATAGCATGACATAAATGATGTTTAATTATGATGACATCATAAAGAGCACCAGTACTGAGTGGCCAACTCTGCTGTTTGCTGGTAGTAAATCTCAAACATGTTAAACCCGCATCTTGAAGTTTCCAAACGCAGCCAGTGAAGGTGAACAGCGGGCAGCGGACGGAAATCATAATGTTCCCTTTGGAAAATGATGCCGGGCTCGGACGAATCACGGAAAACATTCCCGTACAGCCGTGGTCACGCCGTACGATGGACGAGATGAGATTTGCATCTTTCCAGAGATGCAGATCAACGTCTTTGACACAAGATGGGGAGGTGCACCAAGCCACTTTGCGCAAGAGCATTAGGCGGAATTCAATCAACAAGGAAAAGTACAAACTTTGATTGAATACAGGCCAGTGCCTTTGATGAAAACAGATTTCACTGGGTGTAAAAAGCCAAATATACTTTGGATCGATTCCGAAATAACATAAGGGGATGGAGGCATATTAATTTCATGATTTCACGTTAGTTTTTATTTTTGAATATAGTTTGACTGCCCTCTGAACCATTAGAAACTCACCGGGCTCTTAAGAGCCTCGCACACTCCACAGAGAGGGCCCGCGATAGAGGCCACGTGCATTTTCACTTTTGTTTCATGCTGATGTCTGGGCTAACAGCCATTTAGACACAGTGTCACTGCCAGAGTTAATGAATGAATCAATCAGTAATTACATTTTTCCTCTATGCAAATTAACTTTTTTTATTTTTTTCTCACAGCTGAAAAAGAGGCGAGGGAAGGAAATTGAGAATCTGAATTACAAATGATCCACTGTACAGTAGCTCCTTTTTTTTGGAAGATTGATGACAGAAGTTTAGGGATTTTGATTAAGCCGCTGCAAAAATGACTTTGATTAGTCAGCATTAAAAACTGAAAGAAAATTGATCACTTTAGCTTGGTTGAAATAAAATATTATCATTTGGCATTTAAAAAAAGACAAATGACGGTAAGGATAATGTCATCCTTCTGTCTTTATGTTGGACTTACATTATTACTTCTTTTATCACCATTCAGGATATTAATAAAAGAATCATCCGTGAATTACTGCTTTTGATCATTAAAGAGTTCAGTCAAGAATATTGTTATAATGCATTTTAGCCATTCATAATGCCACACAGCACTTCATGATACATTAAAGTGTGCATTTACAAGTGTTGGAAACACATTGGCCGACCAAAAACCAAAAAGCCAAACCAAAAATCACGTAAATACAACTAACATCTCTGCATTTATGTCAAGTACACTGTCTATAATGCATTATGTGAGCTGCCATAAACGGTTTAAAACGCAAGTGTTTGAATTGAAAAATATGGGCCTGCAAACAAACACAGGCTCCTGGCTTTATCTGCCTCCGCCTTCTCTTTGTTATTACTGACCACTGTATTCTGTATAAGACACAGTACAGTTACTCACTACAAGCAAAGTATATAAAGCACTCCTGAGCACTCATTTGTCATTGGGAAAAAAAAGGGGAATGCCCATGTATAATCTATTCTCCCACTGAGGCCCCTGAATATGGCCTGCCCTGAATGAACAGGAGGCTTTCCGATCACCGCGCTGCACCTTGGACGAAAAAATCCCATCCCTCGTTAGATTTATTTGAAAAGAGCAAACAGGGAGACGCCAGCGTCGCTGCGGTGACCCCATACATCACGGTCCTTTGTGACCACATATTAAGTGCTTTTCCCTTCCCCCCCACCCATTAAAAGTAAATAATCTGCAGAGAATGAGGCATTTACTAAGGAGGCA